>JAQZDE010000041.1:0-175000 GCA_037576195.1 Phytoseiulus persimilis | reverse complement strand
CCCCTGCTATCTGTGGTTCCTCGCAGTTCACCAAGTGCTTCCGCAGCTTCTCTCCAATGAACAACCTTTCTTCCACATTGGGATATATCATTGGGTGTATACAATTGTTCTGAGCTCTATATTTCGATAGCTCCCGAGTGCCGCAGGGAAACTATAAAATGCACGCAATGCCCGGGATTCGGCCATCGTTCGGATCCAATCAAGCGTCCAAAACAAAAGTCCTCCCACTGGATTGCTCGAAAATCGGAGAATCGCAGTTCGGCGATCCCAGCGGAACTGAGCTTATGACCGCCCGTTCCCTCTCCAGGACCGAGAAGGATTTCGAGGAATGGACGGTTTCAGAGAAATCCTTCTGAAGATTCCGCTACTGCAGGAGAACCGCCCGGAAGATCTGGGCCCGAGTTCTGGAGCGGGGCTACTTTCTCGTGGGAATTCGACAAGATTTACCGGAAGAGTGAAGAGTAGAAGTGGATGTTGAAAGATGCTTGATCTCTCCTATCAAACCGTTGGGTTCCGAATTCCACACAACACATGAAGTGACCGGGTGCTCAAACTCTCCAGAAGATGCCATACCGTCCAACTCTTCCTCCTTGACCACTACCTCTGAATTGCGATACGAAATCAAAAGCTCAAGTTCCCTCAATCGAACCGTCTCATAGTCCGCTCCGAATCAAAGATGTAGCCTCAGATATCCCGAGAAATCGACACAAGAGACTCAAACATAGGCTGGCTCTGCTGATAGCGACCTCCTGGCACTGGCCACGCTGAGCAACGTCCGGTTTTCGAGCTCCATTAATCTGCCAAGTGCGTCATTCTGTGGCCGACAGGTTGAGGCCTGAGCTCTTCCGTCAGTGTAACGCATGAAATAGGCCATTACGCCTCAAGTGAATCGGTTCATCGACGTCTGAAATCAGCCGAGGCGTTGAAGGGCACCAACCATCCAAACAGGGCTGAGTGGCTTCACATTGACGATGAGCCGAAAGCGCTACAGAAAACGGATACACGATACACTATTCTGGGAACCACTTCTCATCCTCGGAGGCGCTCGCAGAACTCGTAGATCGAATCTGTACAGGTTGCAACACTTGGAGCGGAAACGGCTGCAGATGAGCTCCCCGCGCATCCTACCTTTCCCTCATTATTAAGAAGATGAGCTGGCAGAACGCCTACACGGATCTTGTGATTTTGGGTCCCGATTCTGCGCCCCTCCAGTTCCTCGCGGGTTGGTGCTTTCTTTCTGATCCTCAAGATTTCGGTCCAGTATGACGGCCTGTCAGACGATCTCTGATAGATATTCTATCGAGTTCCTCCATGAACTGAGTACAGCGATCCCTTCACGCGAATTCGATGCGCCAAAGTGATAGATTCAGTGTGTACTCATCTGTAGCCGCTAGCTTTGACAACGGAACCGCTACCTCAAGATCTTCTTGAAGGAATGCCGCGGCCACATACAATCCACCGAGGCTAGTGAGAAAAATAGTGAGAATAAAAGGACATTCTTAGCACAGGCGAATGGGTACTCGAAGAATCTATCCCTTCGCTTGGGACTGGGACATTTTTTTTAAGAGTTGGTGGGAAATCCTTTTGGATACCAGAGACAGATTTCGGATACTACTACTCCAGTTATGCGGTGATTCCACCAAACTCAACCTGTCTCTGCGTCTGGCGCCGGGTCCCTGGCCCTCGGTGGTCATCTTGAATGGCATCCGTGCCCTCCAGCGCGCTATCATTCCTGAGCCTTCGTTCTTGTTGCTGACTGGAGTTTACGGTGATTTGGTGACCCTCCGATTAATGGTTTGCTTGGACTAGGGGACACTTTCAACATTTCCAATCGCGAGTCATTAGTTTTGACTAGAATCAGTTCTGCTTCCGTTGTCCGTCGAGATATTTATTGCTTGCATCAAGCCCATGGGATCTCATTCCCTCGGCAGAGCCCATGCGGCGACACCTTCGCCATGAGCCAAACCAACCCATTTGGCGTCTGGTTCCAATGGTTGGCTTGGGAACTTGCGTTCACGACAGATGCTCACCGGCTTCGGAAACCGTTCGCCGAATGGTCTGGACCAGCTCTTTTTACGTCTAGCGGGTTTTCGTAAACATCCCATTCACCCCTAGTGAACCCAGAAAGTAGCCGGTCCTCTCGTATCCCCAAAGAGGCTCCTCGGCGATCCCGGAGGTCACCGTTTTTTCACGGCATTGATCTCATCTTATGCTGAGCCTATCGAAGAGCTGTTTGCGCTCCGTGCCAATGGTCTTCCTGGACATCTCCTAGCGATTGTGAACCGATGTTGAGCGCGTGCACATTCCACCCATCTGAAGTTCTCATCGTTAGGGCATAGATCTGAGTTCCAGTTTTCTGGAGTTTTTGAGATTCGATTAGGCCATTGATCAACCTGTGATCCATGGTGTTTGAAGACTGCGCAACCCACGATATATTCCAGATTGAATTGGCAATACGGATTTTCTAGCGAGCAAAGCCTGGGAGTTCGGGTATCATTCGTTTTCGAACTCTTCTTCAATCCCTTTGGGTATGAATGGATAAACGACGAAAGTTATCCGTCTTCATGAACAGTTGCAATATGATTATGAGCAGCGCCCAGTCGACCAGTAACCAGCAATCCTCGTACTCTGGAGAATAACTTGTCCTCAAAGCTCTATCCGGGTGATCCTTCATTAGCAGCTGTCTCAACACGTCCGAGTTGCTCGAGATCGTGAATATTATTTCTGCTGAGCTTGGGCTACATCGTCATCCGCTGCGAGCCGCCAGCGAAAGCCGGACGGCGATTCAACATTCACGGGCCAGCGAGGTGCGTTCCGTCGCGCGTATTCCTCTGGAAACCGATGACATTGGCTTTCTATGGGGGACTTCCTCTCCCAAGCCGCGCAGGAACATACTCGTTTGCCTCGGCTGCATCTTCCCGGCGTGGCTGTCAAACTTCCTGTGCTGTGGGCCTCTCATGAATTCCTTCCTCGGCCACAAGTCCAAGATTGAGCCTGAACTGGAGCGAAAGCGTGCTCTTGGCCGCATTTTGAGAGCCTCATGGAACCTCCAGCAATTTTCCTCGAGCCCGATAACGCATCCGCGCCGCTGTTCATGGGTACCCATCGAGAGGGGGAGTTCCTGCCGTTATCGGTTAGTGAGTGAGATTGCTACACTGAGAATCAAGCAGTTTGAAAAAGTTATTCTGTCAAACTTTGAGAAGATCTCTGACTGAGTTCATAAGGACCGAGGCAACCGATGACCACTCCCTGAATGAACACGCGGGTACTATACATTCGAGTCCAGCCGAACCAGAGAGTGTGAAAAGATGCAGTCGTTATTTCGCGTAATCGGTTGCTTATTTTATTGCACAGTATTCGACCCTATTGCATGGCGTGAGTGCACGATTGCTGTGCGAAACCTAAGTCGGCCAAGTTTTCGGGTCGTTCCATGGTTGGAATGTTAGGAGAGCCTCTGCCATCCTGAGTTTACATATTCCCGCGACAGGATCCAGCGGATTTCCAGAGGCCAGTTGGATGGAGGAGTTCCCAGAGATTCGGTCTACCCTTCGATTCTGTTTGGCCGTCTCCACTCTTTCACTTAAGCTACCTGACCGTACTCAGAATGATTGGTCACTTTCTTGGGGATTTCTGCTTCCCTTCCAGAGAATCATCGTTTCCCTCTTCATGATAGGATAATCTATGTCGTGAAGGTCGTACGTAGGTTTCCATGGCGTGTTTGCGTGAGGTTCGGCCCTATTTTCCACAGGAAGGCACTTGCAAGAAAAATTACAAGAACGGCATCGAGAGCTGCAAGACACAGACAGGTTCCTCGTCCCTTCTCAACATGAACACAATTTTGCCCATCGTTTTGACACCAGTCATGTTACGTCGGAAACCACAGAGCTCATTGGCAAAGGGAGACCATGTTCTTCTTCTCATACGAGCTGAGCCGGATTCACGGCGATGTCCCGCTCACGGTGGTCGATCCAGAGTCGTCTGGTGCTGCAGGCTGGACCCCTCGCATGGAATGATTTTGAGTTCGGGAATAAAAAAAACATTTGCTGGACCTATGTCGGGTGAATATTGAAATCGCGTTCCTTTCGATCCACGGCCTCCTCAAAATCTGCCGCTTCGACTGTTCGCCGCGAGTGATTCACTGATACAACGACCACGACCTCGTCAAGTGAGCAATCTGCATCCGGTGCTGTTTCACGGAGAGCTGCCGTGTGAGATGACCCTCGTCTTCACGCTCCGTTCTATTCTAAACTATCTAGCCGACGGATGATAGAAAATATTTCTACAAAAATATAGCTCGAGATAAGATGCAACATTGACAGAGAAACTGCACTGCCACTCATATGTGTAGCAACTAAGCATGGATTGTTATGGTACACGCCAGCATCATACAGTCACGTGCGCTCCGTTCTTGAATAAATAACTCGCGTCGTTCCCGATTAAAGTTCCACAGACAACAGGTTCCCTTGTGAGTCCCGGAGGAACATCCTGGTTTGTTCTGTTCTGCGAACTTTCGATCTATGATCTACATGGGCTGTACATTGTAGAGCAGTTCGTCCAATTTATAAACAGGCTGCTGGGGTAAAAGTCGGTGCAACATCTCCTTCAAAAATAAGCCACTGACTCCTGGACACGTGAGTTCGGCACGCTCCAGATCCGTTCGGAATTCGTCGAGGACTGCCTTTGACGTATTTTGACGTCTCTCCAATGACGCCAGGATTGGCACTATGGGCTTCCCTGTAAGCGCATTCGACAAGGCTTTAGCTGTCATCTTCGTGCCGTACGGATCAGGATGCATCGTGGTAAGCCCGTGGGGAATGAGGGATCGAATCGCGACCTAAGTTATAGACCAAACTCACCACTCAAAATAGAAGTTTTGGTAGGTGGTGGAACCATCTTGTTGGGATGCGACGGTGTCGCCATGTGCGACTGGGGGGAAACCAACGATCGATCCCTGAATCGGAACACAATGTGTTTGGGAATCAGAGACTCAGAATTGCTCAGAACTTGGGTCATGATTTCATGAAATCTTACCTCTCTCTTTCTCTAACGGGTGAGACCAGAGGTCGATCCATTGACCTTTCTTTGACTGGAGAGGGAGCAACCGCAGGTCGATCTTTCGACACCAGTGGCACTTGCTTCTCTTTCACAGGAGACACCATCATCGGTTTCTCCTTCATCGGCGAACCTAAGGAGGGCGGACCAGACTTCTCCGCGGGAGCTCTGGTCGGCGATCGCACAGGAGGGCCTTGTGACGGCAGATGCGGATGGGGAACGTGATTGCTGTGAGAGGGTGGCGGTGGCGGCGCACCCCGCTCCGGTGACTGTAATCCTAAGCTGTGACGATTCCCTACCCGCGCCGCCGCCGGTAAATTCTGGAGGTGAGAGACACAGCGATTAATACATAAAATGACGCAGTTACCACGCCGCTAAGCTTCCGGTTCGGGTCATACCTCTCTGACGGGAGGAGGTCCTGGAATACTGCGGGGAACATGTTGTACTCTCGGCTGCTCCACCTTGACCTGGACGGCTGCCGGCTCAGGCGGAGCCTCCGAGACGAGCGGTGGATTCTTGATTGTACCTAGGTCCCATCTCAGAGACTTCCAAGTGCCTCCTGAATCCGAGTCGCCGTTGCCGTCGTGACTCGAATCGCCTGCGGAACGGGGGTATGTGTTTTCAAGAACTTCAGGTAGACAAATATCGACTAGGTCGATCCTCGCAGCGGCGGAAATTCCTATTCCTCCACCGAACTATTCCCTAATACAGTTGAAATTACCGTTGTCGTTGCCGTTGCCATCTGAGTCGTCCGAGCTGCCTTCGCCGCCGTTCGCCTTCCACAGCTTGTACTTGTCTATCAAATCAATTAGGTACGAATTCTTCTTGGCTTTCCGAACCAACGGGTGTTTCAGGAGATCTCGAGCCGTCGGACGGTTCTCCGGCTCTTTGTTCAGACATGCCTCAACGAATTCCTGCAATATTCAGCAGACTCAGTACATTTATTGAGAACTCTCCAGGTTCTCAGAAGCAATGAACGGATTCGGGGACACATCCTCCGATCCGGAGGAATAGTACCTTGAAAGGCTTGGTGTAGTTTCCGGTCAGTTGAGGTGGGTTGTTTTTTGGAATCAGAAATAGGACTCGCATAGGATGCAGTTCAGAATGCGGGGGTTCGCCCTTCGCGAGTTCTATGGCTGTGATGCCTAGGGACCAGATGTCCGCTTTGGAGTCATATAACGATTGTTTGATGACCTGAAAAAGACCGGCCCGGTTTAAGCCTGTGACGTCAATGGAAGGAAGTTCCTGCAACGATTTCGGAAAGCGGCGAAACCACATATTTCTACCGCGATGTTTGCCCAGTTTCGATATTACCTCGGGAGCCATCCAAAACGGAGTACCGACGAATGTGTCTCTCTTTGAGGTCGTAGACGTGAGTTGTCCCGCGACGCCGAAGTCGGCAAGCTTAACGTCACCTTGCTCTGAGAGCAGCACGTTGGCTGCCTTGATGTCCCTGTGCAGTTTACGCTCAGCGTGGAGGTACTCGAGACCCTTCAGAACTTCGCGGAGAATGATGGCTGTAAAGGGACGCGTGTTGTTTTGAGGCCCGCCTTTCAAGCTCAAGTATATGAATTCGGAGTAGGTCAGCCGAGATGCATCCGAATGAAAACTCACCGATGTGGAGTTCCTCGAAGCGAGCTGCCTTCATGAGGTCGAGAGCGCTCCCTCCGCCCAAGTATTCCATAATAATCCATAATTTCGATGCTTTGAGGTGTGATCCATAGTAACGAGTCACGTACGGGGAATCACATTGCGACAGAACCTGTTGATCCCATCAACGTCCGGTTATTTCCCAATGTTTGCAGAGTGCTGCTCCTCTTCCGCGACCGCCGTGAAGAGCGTGCCAAATTCATCTGGTCGAAGAGTGTTTATCCCGGGTGCGAAGTCAACGTACGGCCACACCTATCCACAGTTTTTTTTTTCACCGCAGCGTGAAACAAGCGGGCGTCATTCGTCCGAGCGATTCGCATCTATATAGATTTGGGGAGATGGGGAGAAGTCAGGAAAGTGTCGATTGGCCGGGGCCAAGTCGTCGAGAAGAAATAACAGAATCGCCCAGAATTCCACGATACGAAGGCTGGAATTTTTTTCCCGGAGCTTCACAAGACCTTCAGCAATAATTTTTCTACCCGAGCAAAGTGAGATGATATTTAGATTTTTGGGTCATCGGATTTTGCCGCTAGAGTTTGGTCACTCCACAAACCAGCACGCTTGCCACGCTGATGATGGACAAACGAACAAACGGACGGATAGACGGAGTGGCCGCATCGGATAACATAAAAAAGACGCACGCGAATCCAACGGCGGATGCCCGTGAGGATCATCAAAACACACACAGAAACATCCAGCTAGCTAGCTAGTGAATGAGTCGGGCCAGTCAGCCAGATAGGCGGCCGGCTCGGCGGTCAGGCAGTTGCCGGCGCATCATGACTTAACAATGGATTCCGCTGATCATGCCACCTCGCTGTCAATCCGACGCTGAAGCGATGCAAAAAGCGGCCGAAATTCTCACGGATCCCGCACTCCTCATTTAGTCATCAGACCGAACGCGCTATTTGTGAAAAGCGCTCGATATTCATGCGAAGTGCTGGCGTGTCTAGTTTCGGCAGGAAATGCTTCGTGAAGTTTCCCGTAAATCAGGACTTCCATGACTGATCTCAGCAGTCGAATATGGACTCACTGATCGGGAGTCCGTCCGTGTTCTATAAGGGCTGGTTCGAACGCAGCAAATAAGTTATTCGAGACCTCGTCGCTATTCGTGATCGTGCTCTGTCGCACTCAAGACCCTCCACAGAATCGGGAGAACTCAATAATTGACGAGTGGAATCGTCTATCTTCCTGCGCTGTGGAACACAACTCCATCGATCGGCTCAGACTTCTTAGAAGTGGAGTGAGAATTTCGGAGCTTGACCCTTCAGCCAGAAGCGATCCAAGTCTGCCTCCGAACAGACTTCTATGCTTGAGCGATATGTCGTGCTTGGTTCGAACTGTGGGCGTACGACTCGGGAAGTGCCTTATAAGTGGGAGCTTCGGTTGCCGCCGTTGCCGTCGCTTATTCCACCGCGGTGATTTCAGCAAAAGAGTGTTTCAAGCATTGCGATATTGATGCAAAGGCATTGCGTAGCGTCAACAATATCGTGAGCTCCTGTATCGCATTGATGAGCGTTCGCACCTGGATCTCCTGTTGGATATCCTCGATTTCATCTTCGGCCTCCTCTAAATCGATGATTTTGATTGCGACAACCCGTTGGGTCTTGCGTTCGATGCCTTTGAACACTTCACCAAACGACCCCTTGCCGATCCGCTCCTGGAATGCGATGAAATCGATGAGTTTTTCGAATTGTCCCTCTTCGCGCTGTTTTAAACGTCGGGCAGAAGGTCCCGTTCATGACCCGAGGACATGGCATTTCCTCGGGGCGTGTGATATGATCTGCCATGCAGGCGAGTTCAGATGGGAACGAATAAGGGAGTCAAGCAGAAAAATTATTGAAACGACGTCTCAAGCTGTTAGAATCAAACTGCAATTAGTCACCTGTTTGCTGAAGAGAAGTTCGGGATCGGCTCCTCCTGACCCGAACGAGGCCATGTCAGCGGCCTACGGACCCGCCCTGGAAATGAATCGTTTTCTCAGTTCGAACATGGAGGATACGGGAACTAGGAAATGTCTGCAGTTCTCCATCCGGTGAAAGAAAGAATCAAGTTGAACAGGATCTACCTAGGATGTAGTTGATGGGGATGCATGGAATAAGCAGCCCGTAAAGTCGCCCATTGTCGAGTCCAAGCGATGAACACGAGGAAAGCGAATCAATGTTATCCGAAAGAACGCTTAGATAAACGAGCTAGAGCACGGGCAAGCGAAAAGTCCCAGAATCGGTGTTCCGTCGAGAAATTCACGACACGGCGGTTTCATGGGAGCATCGGTTGCCGAGTAATAACAAAGACGTGATCCGGGCAGGCCCGCACTGCAACGAGAGTCCGTTCGCATATCAATGAGTTTCAGACGGGCTCACGGCGAGTGCGGCGACAACATCACATCCTTTTGTTGACTATGGACCTTCATCATCCGAAGCGTGACCGACTGATAAGTAGAATGCTGACGTAACCTTTTACTGGTAGAGAACTGATCTGATCTGCGGTGCCCGGATCGGACTCAGCAAAGCTTATACCACTTGAGGAGAATCGTGGCCGAAAACACTGAAAATGCTCAGTAGGGTCGAAAACAAACCGCGAAACAAGATATGGCGATCGACTTAACCGATCCGGAATAATGAGATGCCGTTGCGGTTTTCGTCGCGGCTGTCTGAAGATCCGTAGTCAGAAGATGGGGTAGAGAAAGGGATGGAAAATGAACCGTTGAACGCTTATCCAGAAAAATACCTTCCTCGACACGTAGATAAGAGTTCTGTGCCAACTTTTTATGGACATTTTTCCCGGAACCGGCGCCGAGCACGGGTCCAGCTCCGCAAGAAGTTCGACGTCGTCCATGTCATTTCAACCGTGTGGAACTGGCACTTCTACCACCTCACAGACACACACACTCATACAAACACAGATACACACAGCTTTAGACCATCACACGATCGTCCGCACAGACAATGACGATGCGGTGGAGAACGAATTTATATTTGAAGGAACGGCGACTAGAACCGCGAGCAGAGCAAACACCAACACTGAAAAGGGGAACTGACAAGCTGTCCGACTGACTGCTCGGGACAACTGGAGTTCAAACCTTCAGATGGCGATGGCGAGTTCGACTCGTTGGAAGCTTCCGCTCATCAATTCAACGGATTGGTCTCGTCGGAGAACTAGAGAAGGTATAATCTCATGTCTATACCCGATCGATTATCGGAATCGATGAAGGAAAGGTATTAATCCGATGGAATCAGAAGAGAACCACCCAATGGATCGTAATCGGTCTTCTTCAGTGGAGCATTCGATTTATATGATTCTCCTTTTCGCAAAGTTCGCTCCGTGAGGATCTCGGTCACCGATTCCTAGCCTCGCTTTCTCGTAGTTCGTATTCAATGGGACAGCACCTCGATGGAACGACTGTTAAAGGCTGTCTGAATAAAGTTGTTCTCGAGACTTTCGCTCCGCGGGAAATCTTCAGCGGACTTCCATTCCAAAACGAATCGTGTGCGATTTCGTTCTTCTCAGCTCTAAGGACATGCTGGCTTTCCTTGTGAGCTCGCGTAAGCCAGTTTCATGGACTCATCTTCATCATCTGAGACACGATATCAAGCGGGGCATGGAGCTTCGGAGAATCACCGCAGAACGACTACCCTAAAAGCTCTGATCACGCCGAAATTTGATCAAGTTTCCGAGCGGCCGGTCAAGGAGCACGAATAACTCCAAACGACGAATACGACAAAATAAGCTTACGGGTTAGAGGTCCATTGATGTATCAGACAGGGCAGTCAGTCGATGATAGGCTCTCATCGCTTCCACTCATGTTCAACCAGATCTTTGGATTCAAGAATCGTGTCTCGGGTGTCCAAGCTTTCGAGGGATATCTAGCGATCCGAAAATCTTAGAGGGACGCATTCGATGATCCGATTCTATTGAGATGGCGTTCTTGACGCCGCGCCGCCGAGATGAACATCGATAATTCGACGAAGAACTATTCCAACATCCTGCCGAGCTGGTCGGATCCACATCGTTCGTTCACGAGCTTATTTGCGAAGCTTCTCGCTCGCGTTTCCGAGCCGGAATCTCAACCCTGTCAGAGTCCAACCTCGGTTCGTGCTGCCATGTAGCTGTCGACTCAAGCGGTATACCGCAAATTGAAGTCGCCGGCGATCGCTTGGCTGACTCGTGAGATCTCACCAATTGCATCAGTGGGAAAAACTTGGGAAAGCCTCCCAGGCCGCCGAAGTATGACAGTCCGACGCAGATGCTAGCGCCGCTTTCAACCTCGTTCCAGGTTGGTACTCACATCGCCAACTTCAATACCAACGGAGCGTTGATACCCACGCTCTGCCGTTGCGATTCGTCAAAGCTTGTAGCGTGCCGCCGAACGCATCAGTATAGGAAAAAAACGGGCGAATCCCAGGCGAGCTATCGCATATCGCCAAACAATAGCCGAATAACTCATCGGCCTCCGCTAAGTCATCCTTGTTTGATGAATTTATAACAAGACAGACGTTGTTGTCAACGTCATGGAAAGACCGAGGAAACCGCACGCGGTGAGCTCGACTCTCCCTAGTTCGACTCGCGATTTCCCATATAGAGGATCTCACGCAATTGATGAAATTTACCATGCTTCTGTAAGGTTCCCAGATTCGCCGCGCATTCATTAAGAACCTCCGGGCTGAAGGAGGCCGGCTTTTTTAGCTTGACAAGAAGCGTGATTTCGGGAACCGTAGAGGATTCGTTGATATCGTTCTTTTCTCGCTTATTTTTTTTTCGTCTGGCATTGACAGAAAGGCTTAGAAAAGCTTTTATAGTGACTGTTCTCAGTCTGATTTACCAGGGTAAGGTACTTCGGGAAGCTATTTTCGACTCTGGGAGGGCCGACGTGTACCGTTGACAGGAATTCCCGGGGTACATTTCGACTGAAATCGACTCATTATTCAAGTATTATGTCTTTGCCTGTTTTGTCCCACGACTGCCCTCGCAACGACCGCTATCGAAAAAGCTATCAGAGCAGCTGACTACATCCACCTGATCGGCAAACTCCGGAGGAAATTCCACAATCATCCTGACGCTGACGATATGAAAAACGCGTTCGACAACGGAACAGAACACATTTTCGCTTGTCAGAAAGCCGTCAACCGACAAAGGGGGTCAACACAGTCAGTCAGGAAGGCAGACAGGCAGGCTCATGTGTCCAACCAGCTAGCCTGTCATCTCAGTCCGCACCGCTAGCTCTCAACATCCACGCGCCACCTTAGCTCAGAGATACTTGCTGAGGTCGAGGAACCCGTTAAAATTAGAGGAGCAGTGTTGCATTGACACAAGAGATGAAGCACCCTGCCTAAGTAGCGATTTGGTAGAACATTAGTAACTACCTCCTTATGCCCTCCGTCGAGTGCGGGTCATCATCGTGGTCACGTCACACATCAGAACGAACAAACAAGCAACACACTTCGCAACCGCAGCTGGCGCACGCAGAGATACCTTCAACGAAGATCAGCTCCGAAAATTTCATACGATATCTACAGAGAGCCGAGAACTGTTGTGGTGGCTGCAGCGAAGGGAAAACATAGAAGCTTGCATCCTCTCCTCTCATCTGCTGTCGTTGGCGCCACTACCATGGGGGTGAAACTGTCGACGGCTCGACGTTTAGGGCTCATGGAGCGTTGCCACTCGAGAGTAGTCCCCTTTTCGGAACAGCAGGAACGCTGTCACCGCTTCCGTTCGTGTTGAATGGCTGGAGCAGGCGATCAGGAACCGTTTCAAATGCTACGCTGGTTATTCGTATGAGCAGAAGAATCGATAACCTGCTGATGACGATGATTCCTGCTGAAAGCTGTAGAAACATGAGCATTCAGGCTTTTCCTCCAGTACCGATCGAATACCGCCAGTTTGAGAAGATGGACGATTATTGACGTGTGGCACTCCGTATTCTTGAACGCTGTGTTCGTTGAGTTCCTCCAGAAACTCAAAGAGCTTGCAGAACAGCATTTCACGGAAGAAAAAATTGTCCGGATACCGCGCCAACCCGGAGCTCGTTAGCAGTCGACCCAAGGGCCCTCTATACCAGGGCCGATTTCAGTGCTTCCGTGTTCAACGCCCGGAAAGTTGACCGCAAGCAAGGGCAGTCGATGAATAGGAATGAAGTCTAATGACGAATGCTGAACATTGTTATGAAATGGAAATCGGGATGAAATCAAGTTATTCGGGACTTAGGATACCTATCGCATCACTTACACGTGAGCGGAAGGGAGATCTGCCCATAGTGGTTCGGGCAAACGGCCGGAGAGTAGCGTGCAAGTAATTTATTAGAGGAGCATTGCCCCGGCGATTAGGTTTCCTTCACGTGGCGGAAAAACTTGAATGAGGACCTTCAAAAGCGCTTCGTAGTGTCTATTCGGTGATGAATCGGTAGCCAATATGTGGAACATGCTGCCGAATTGTCAAGAGAGATATCGTCAACACAGATCCCTCTTCCGCCTTTTTATCGAGGGGAACAGGGAGATAAGCATTATGAACAAGTAGACAGACTCTGACACCGTTGCGATCAGAGTGGCGGGCTCTGTAAATGTTCGTGTTAAATCCGCCACGCTGAGGTATGGTCCAAGTTCCAGAATATAAAACTTCGTCAGACTGATTCAAGGTGAAACAGATATGGAAGACATGAAGTTTTTCGCACGTGACCAGGCAAGCACGATTGAAGGGAAATCATCCCACCTGGAGGTATCGGAGTCTCGAATGCACGACTGGGTCGGAGCAAGCCTCGGGAACGACTGGAGGGGACCTCAGTGGGAGTCATCGAGCAGAGTACAGGAAGATTCCGAGATGAAGAGGCAACTGAGGGTAAAGATCAGCGTGCTTCTCACGGCCATTTCTGAGCTCAGAGACTCCCCTGACGTCCGACTTGAAAATTCTGCGAAGTACGAGGAGCCGCAGAGGGCCCCCGCTTGGCAACCAAGTCTAGAACATCTCAAGGGATCTGAGGAGCTTTCTTTCAATCGATGTTGAAGAGGAAATCCTCGCACCTCCCTCGAAAGGTGAGTACGGGCTGTAGAAAGTACAGGTACATCCGAGCAACTCCTTCAACTCGGATTTATTGAACCGTATTCTTTCCGTATTAGCTCCACTCAGCGCAAGCGCAGCAGCAGAGTCTTGTTCCGCAACTCTCTTGACTCGGAGCGAGATCGATCGTACAAAACCCTAAGCATTCGGATTCTGACGGAGCAAGGCGCGTAAGGGCCTAGAATTGCAGCTCGTGCTAGCGAATGGCGTCGCCTTCGAGCTCGGCCAGAACTTCAGCAAGTGCCGCTATCGACTGACCTCAGTCTCAACTAGCAATCTAACTCAGGCTTTCAGGAGGAAGTAAGGCGCAGAAAGGGTTCACATCGGAACATCACCATAAATCACGGCACATGGGCTAGATATGAGGGATCTCTGCTTTTCAGGTCCATTAATGGCCACAGATTCAGTGTCGTCGAAGTACTTTCTCGATGTAGAAAGGGAACGACATTTAACAAGCGTACATTCACAGGAAACATGAGGGACATTTATGCCCAGTTCTCAATACCCACGACAGCGGAATGACCCGATCCGCGACAGAGGGAAATATCAATTCAAGGACACTCCTGAAGTCCCTTCTATGGAATGTGTTCAAAATGCGCCTCTCCCCCGACTACTGAGACGTAGCGAAGACCATTGCGAGGATGATTCCATGGATTCGTACTCAAGGGCCCAAATATCAGTCAACATTCAGACAACACACGAGGGAAAGTCGAGGATGATGGTGACTGCCCAGATATGTATTGAGCGCGATATACTTATTTGTCAGTATTTGAAGTGACCTTTCGACCCTTAGGGCGCTGAACGCGTTTAGACGACCGCCCATTAGTGGCCCCTCGGATTTTTCACTACTTTGACAAAAATTGGTCATTGGAGGCTCATATCTCGGCTCCCGGATGGGTCACAGCGCCGATCGAGTTGTTCCTGAAAAGCTCGAGAGGAGAGCTATTGAATACCATACGTGTGTCGTTGGGATCGAGAGTAAGCGCATAATTTTCAAATCGATGAGTTCGAGACAAATGCGAAAATAGTCGGTCGAGTGACCTTTACGGAGTCAAGCTGGATCGGAAGGTCACTGAAAGTCAGAGCCTATGCAAAAAAATCAAATAATAATAATCAAAAATAAATTCTCGATGAGCCTGGAGAGGGGCCAGCTCGGCAGGAAAAAGCCCGAACTGGCCGTTCGCGTACCTAGTTGTTCCGACAGCTGAGAAGAATGGATCATCACATAAATTTATATTCTTCCGGTGACAATAAGCTCGTATCAGGGAGCGGGGAGTATCTGTTGCGGTGGTGACAACACTCTACCTTGGATGAGCTTACAGGAGAGACCTCGCTCACATTCCATGTCAAGAAAGATGGTCCACTTATGCTCTTCGGTGTCTCAGGATGGCGCCCGGCAGTCATCTCAGTATCGGGTCGATTTCGCTGAAAAAAACTCGTGGATGTCCCTCAGTTTTCCACTAAGAGGTTTGGGAGGACAGGCAGAAGCAAACAAAGGAAAACAAAGGAACGTGTTACTGAGATCCAATACTCTCATTCTCACTTCGGAAGTGCAGAAGCTGGAATCCTGGCTTCCTGAGATGTGGTCCGACGAACCGTGGGCTCCGATGGACCACGAATCACCGGGAACCCTAGATGTCACGGAATCATCATGTCGAGGTTCCGATCTATAAAATACTGGTGGCTCCGAAACGTTTCTTCCCCTGCTCGCCGAGAACAGGCTATGCAGTGCTTGGAAGCTGTCATGGAAGCTCCGAGGCAGGGTAGGGGGGTGATACTCGAGCTACAGCTTCCAATCTCAGGGTGGTCTGCTCCGAGCGCGAAAATGCAGCCCCTGTTGCTGTAGCCACGCGTACGCGACGAAGCATAAGTCCAGATGACCGCTTTAGGTTCTTCAGTGGCGCTCATCACGTCACGTCTCGGAACCCTAGAAACGTTTGAAGTTCTAAGTGCTCTGATTGGTATATTGATCTTTCAAAGGCGCATTGGACTGTCGATCAACGCGGTACATGTAGATTTGGATTCAATGGATTGTCTCCAAGTCAAGTCCGATCTATTCCACACGGTCTTTCTCAGTTGATTGAGTAACACAATCCATTTCGGTTGCTCCGCTGGATCCCTGGTCACCTTCATGCTCGGAAAGTTACACCCCTTCCTCAAGATCGTCGGTCTTTCTCCAGTTCCGCTCTTGATATCCGCCAGTTCGATTGCTGTGCGGGCCGGTCTGTGCGCCGCTGGAAGAATTCATGCACTTGTAGCCATGGTACTCCTGGTGCGTGATACCGGCGAGGAAAATGAACTGAGGGGAAAATCAGAGTTGAGATCCCATTGGTATTGCAGCTTTTCCAAGTCCAGAAATTTCCGTTGCGAAGTCGTCGAGGCTCGATAGTTCCGTGGAAGAGATCAATAACTTTCACAGGGGTGATGCGAAGGTTCTCATAATTACAACACAATGAGGTTTAGAACAGCTTCCGCGCAAGATTTGGATACATGTAACTCATAATTTCGTACTGATTTTCGTTCTCGTTCTCATTGTCCAGCAGGAACAAAGAAGGAAAGTCAAAGCCTCTTAAAATCCTGGCCCGCCAGAGTCTGCAGGCCAGAACATCTGAATAACGAACATCTCTACGGATTTTTTGCTGTCCGACCCCGCAAGCTTTGAATCGATACGTAGGGTCATCATGACAGGGAGCTTGCCTGTGAGCCTGAACAGGTTGAAGAACTGTCCAATGGGGTCATCGGAGCGCCGAGGAAACCTGCCGTCGACGCTGTCACGTTTCGCTTCTGAACTCCAATCGAGCCGGATCCTGCTTGTTGTTGCTTGACCGTACGATCTATTTCATAACTATGGAAGAGTAGAGGCTAGCTCCGAAAAATACTATTTAATGAAGATTTGGCGACAGGCATGACATCTGGTAGCGATTAGTTTCTCCAGCTGCAGCGTCGTTGAGAGTTCAGTGGATACTTCCAAGGCGTCCATGGCACCAACAGTATCCGTAGAATTGTGGCACCCGCAATAATCGCACTTTGACGGAAGACTGCTCAGATCCGCGGTGATTTTATCAGCTGTCCTCCAAATCGTTGGTACAGTGCTAGGAAAATCCGCCTGAAGTCCCTCGACGAAATCTAGGCTCAGGCGTTGTATGCTGCTGACTGGCTTCTTCTTTGGGGGGATCTGTGAGGTGGATTCGATGAGGAATTAGGAATTGTGATGGAATGCATTCATTCGTGGAATCTGATGATGAAACGGAGAGCTAATTTCTACTCTGATTCTGTCGGACCTCGATTCCGTTCAGCCTGAGGTACTGCATGAGCTCCTCCTCTGTAAACTCTCGCAGAGGGCGCAGAAGGATCAGGCCGCCGTGATCAACTGAAACTCCTGTCCAATCCGGGAGTTGTCCGCCCCGACCGAGGCTAATTGAAGTGAGCATAAGGTGGGCCAAGTCACTCCCGGTGTCGCAAGTGAAAACCTGTTCAATGTGAACTGTGAGCAGTGTTGTCGAATCTCAAGAGCCGGAGGCATGATGAAACTGACTCGGGTTGAACGAAACAGTAGATTCGGAAGGCGAATGATACCTTCGTGTAATTGTGCGCTTTAGCAAAATCAATGACGCATTTCTGTGACGCGAGGCTGTCGTTGGACAATTTTAGCGTTGTGTTGCGCTGAACGCTGTCTGGCTCAGTGTAAGGGATCCTTAGAACCTCTCCGTCGAGCGCGGTAGGACCTGAGCAATGGAAGTTCCGGATGTTAAGCTAAGATTTCACTTTCTAGCGGATGCTGGTACGTACGGTTACCTCGGAGTGTTTGCAATGAACATCAGATTCAGCTTGGTGCAAAAGGGAACGAGAAAATCCAATCCTACCATCGTGGTCGTCTAGTGTGGCGTAAGTGAATTCGAATTGGAGTTTCTTCTTCGATGACACTTCCCTCTCTCTTTCCCCTTCATCGAGGAGGTGCCGGGCCGCAGCGGCGCCCAGAGGCGAGTTCAACCAAACTAAGACTCGGTCACCGGGTTTCATAAGCTTCGTCTTCCCAACAGTTGATCTGTATGTGATCAGCAAAAGGAGTCCGAGAATCGACGGAAACTCACTCTCATGCGATTGTGGACTTCGAGAAACGAATTCGATTCGAGCAACAACATACCTGAACTTATGTCGACACGCTTCGAGGTAACAGGGCTGACAGTAGCCGTTGACTTTCCTGACGACGAACTCCGAAGGCTGCTTGCACGACACGCAGTTTTTCGTTTTCCCCTCATCGATGATGGCAGCATGGAGTGAATCACAGACTCCACTATTGGAACACATGTCTGGCGCGAAAAATTCTGCTGGACCCGATCAATGAGGGTGATCTTGAATCTTCAATCTTACAGGCTCTTTGAGGTTAAGGACATCTCATCGCGGGAGCGAACCCAATGTGTAGTTTGGAGTTCACCTGTCGGTTTCTCAAACCATGTGTTTCGAACGTTTTGAGAGAGGGCAGCCATCCCATAACCAAATGGCGCGAAGTTTTGATTGTGATCTATGCACGGCTACTCCCAGTTCCGAGCTTAATTGACAACTCCTGCCGAAAACAATTCGCTGGATTCTCTGGCTCTCTTGCGTACGGTTCCGGGTTTTGAGCTCGCTCCCGGAGATCTTGTTGCCCGCATAGCTGACGACAAAGTTCTCTTCGCCGCTCACAAAGCAAACCCTGGAAGGTCATTCTCAACGCTTCGTTCGCGTTAGGTATCAGGCGTTTCCTCTACCTGCCTTCCGGGCAGCTCTGAGCGAGTTTCCCGAGTGGACCGTCGTCTTCGTGATCTAGTATCGAAGCCGATTTCGAACTGAATATTTTCCGTGCCTATTCACTTGTAGAGAGATAATCCATTCTTGGGGTTTCGCTTTTCCCTAATGGGAGCCCCCTGCTAGAGCTCCTACGGCATACTGAATACCAGACGGAGAGCCTCTCCCTCGTGACCTACGCGCCACTGTTGCGCAAACCAGAGCGGCTTGTCGCCGATTCCATTCCGATTGAGCTGCCGCTGTCGATTGCCTGATCAGATTGAGATTCCAAGGCAGTTCATCAGATAGGCACTTCTCTCATGTCTCACGACAGAGTTCAGCTCAGTGAAAATCTCTTAATATTTCACAGCAAAGTGAACACTGTTCGCGGGATCGATGTTGCTAAGTCGGGTAACTGTAAATAAGCACCGTCGAGCAGATTCCACTTTGAACCGCGAACGAGACCCCTGAATCAGAATCCGTTGTAACGGACCGCAGTGGGGCCCTGAAAACCTCTTGTGAATCATAGGGTCTTCCCTCTGTAAGTTCACAGGAGAGAGCAAACCGAAAACAACGTTCATTTGCGGAAGTAACGCGAACGATGCGGCAATCCTGTCCGCGCTCGGCTTCAGCTCTTCGTGCCGCTTCAATAGCCTAGTGTTGAACCAATTCGATCAATATCGGAGGAGCAAGGAGCCAGGCCGTGGAATCCATCCGTCAACACCAAGCGTCCGTCAGACCTGAGTCCGTCGGCCGACGGGAGAGTTCAGGAAAACCGAGTGTCCACCGTATCCGAGTCCGTCATAGCGGGGTTTTACGGTAAGTAGCGCATGCGTCGGCATGGGAGCTCGGAAATTGGGTTTCAGATTGCTTGGGAAGGCGGCATTTGACGTCAGTTAGCGACCTCGAGCTTCTATCCGCAGAATGGACGATCATGTTGTGAACACATGCACGGAAGCAGAGAAGACATTGGAGGTTTTCTTTGGGATTGGAACAATGCCTGTTTATTGGTTTCATTTCCTTGAGTCGTGTATGGATGAGACTCACAGACGACTCCTCTCTTGGGTCATGAGAGAAGGCGGGCCCTATTTCTCGACTTGGCATATCATCAAACGGTGTTTCGGAACGCATCTCCCACTGTCGTTGCCAAACAGTGTCTGAAGTACAAACCTTGCATCAGATATGAAATCATAGATTGGACCGTCCTTCACAGAATGGCTTACCCGGCAAGAGTCGCCTTCTTTCAAGCCCATGCAACCTGGAAAATAACGGGACAAGAGCTATGATTGGGATCCATCCCATCGATAAGTGATGTACTAATGTGAATTTCGTTCTCCCCCCATCGAGTCGATAACTCACCCCTCTTAGGGAGCTCGGAAGAGTTCGTGTTCCCTAGAAATGAGAATCAAAATGTCATCCGCCACCTTGGTCCCTTCATGAATGAGAGTCGATACTTCATTCCATTCACAGAATGGGGAGCTCTCTTCATCGAGCAGATTACACATTTCCCGTCTTCTATCGTTCTCCGTTCAACAACACAGCCGGAGAAATGGCAATCGGCGGCGGAATCCCTGTGTTGAACCATCAATCGACGGACGGATGAAACTCGAACCTTCCGACGTGGAAAGAACGGCGCATTCTTGCGTATCAGATAATTTCGAGTTTCCCTACCTGTCGATTGTTCGTTGGGACTGTTGTTGCTCACGTCGTTCATGTTGTTCTGCGTGAACACCATGGTGAACACAGCGGCTAGAATGAAAACGGTGAATGAACTCATCGTAGCGAATATCGGACCTGATTTTGGAAGTCAGAATCGAGAAGCAACCGCGTCAATAGGTATCCAAGGCTGGCTTCGGCATTTATGGAGTTATAGGTTGGAGCGCCGATCCTGTCGGGCTCACTGCTAATTAAAACCGTTGGACAATTTCTATTTATCAACCTAGCTCATTAGTGGGTTGTTGTCACATGCCAGAGCTGACTAGCACATGCATCACAAGCAGCCGTGGCGCGTCATCACGGGCCTTGTCAGTTTTCCCAACTCCGTGATCTCGATCCGACTCCCGTTGCATGTAGCTCTTATCAGATTCTAGACAAAAGTTCGGAGGATTGATTCGTGCCCTCCTTTCAGTCGAGCAATCCTTCGAACCGAACCCCATCGAATCACGAGACACGCTGGGGAAGGTTTGTGAATGAAGTGACCTGCTGGATTCTAACGATAACGGGAACTTTCAGGCCAGCGAGGAGCTAAAATCCTGGGCGCCTGAGGATATCTCTCCTTGAGACCAACGGAATATTTTCTGTTCTCTGTCGGATTCCTACAGTGGTTATTCTGCTAGATCTTCATCCTCTCTCCGATAGTAGAGTTCATTGATAGGATAGGGGGATCCTACATTTCGGCATCTACTACACATGAGTCGAGCACGAATTCGTGTGGAATCTGCGTGTTATGAGCCATGGCATTCGACCGGCAGAACGATTTGCCTAATCTCGTAAATAGTGTAGGCAGCCGAGTTCGCACGTCCCGTTCTCTCTTCTGGTTCATTGTAACGCGACTGCAGCATATGAGGTGATCGAAACCGAGTGAGAAGCACGATGTGATCGCGGTGAATCCTGATGGAAGATTGCGGTGAGCCCCGGAGAACGATCGCGAAGCCGTTTTAGTAACGTATTGTGCGGCTCGAGTCGTTTCCTTCCCGCATTCGATAATCTGATCGGTAGCGCAGAGGCTGTAAGAGAGCGAAGTATAGTTATGAGGCACCAACAAAATAATAACGCCTCATCCATTCTGCCTCGCTGCGATCTGCGTTTGATTTTGCCCCAAGAGTGGTACGAGGGGAGGAGAAATCTAGGAACATGAGTCCCGTTGATGTAAATCTCAGGGATCCATCCGGAAACGGAATAATCCAACCTCGACCGCCGTAGGGTAATCGGATCGATTATCCAAGGACTTCATTTAGCATCGACTATGTTCCACAAGAAACGAGATGTTCATCTGCTGCAAAACCATCGCACTGTCGAGCACCGAGGGGATTCGAATGGAGGCGATCTTGCTTATTGGATCCGGAGGGCTGAAATTCTGAGTTCCATCCACGGCACGTACAACCGACGGGACTTCGCTCTAACGACATCAATTCCCTCGACAGCAGCAAGTTTCATGGAGAATATGACCTCAACCTTGGTGCGACAATCGATACATCGGTGGGTCCTACTTGCTGAACTTGTCCTGCTCCTGCGCCAGACTGAAGACAAAGACCTTTTCGAGAAAATTTTGGAGTTGACAGAAGCCGTCGACGGCAAACCTGTCTGGTCACGAGCATTCGCATACTCTCTAGCTGATCGCTACTCTCGGAGAGTAGTTCTGATAAAATATGTCCCACTATACTTTCTGTTTCGGAAGCATCGCTAGCTGTCGATTTTGTGGAGCGTTGATGCCTCAATGATCCCAGGATTGAGATAAAGATGAGGATATTGACTTGGCTCATCGTAATAATTCAGTTCAGTTCCTCTGTGATATGTGTGCTGGTTGAGGCTCGTATTCGGAGTCGGCGGGGTGAATCGTTCCGAGACTATGCGAAACCGATGAAGCGATTCTGCTCCCAGTTTTTCATCGTGAAGCAGAGCTCCCACCCAGATGCTTGGACTCGAGAACCAGAAGCGCTCCAGCTCGAACAACTTTGCGCCGCGTACAGGCCAGACGGGGATCAAATCAGAGCCACGGGGCGATCCGTGACGCACGAGAGCGATGAGGGCGAGGATGCGGGAAGCTACGAGCCAGCTCCCGCCACCGAAGAATGGAACACCTTGGAGAAAATTCCGGGAGACTCGAAGGATCGAGGCCAACAATCAAAAGTTACTGACGGATACGCGGTCCCGAGGAAAATGTTCTTCTCCATATTCAAAGGACACGTCAAGAGTTCGAAACCCGGCGCGGTACACTCTGATGAGGAGGCTTCGTCGAGAACGGAGGCAGATCGAGAGGTCGGACGTGGTGACAACGTTGTGCTTCGGAAGCCCAAGACGCAAAAACACCACAAAAAAAAACAGGAAGTGCTATTCCACCAAAACATCCGAGCAGAGACCAGGACGAACCCTCCTACCAAAAACCACACATTCGAACAAGCGTTCGACGGTATCGACGATGACGCGTTGCGGAAACTAGAACGCGAGAGCGGAACGGCGGCAGAAGAGATTGTGACCTATACATCTCCTTCGAAAGCGACGACCACCCTCGAGCCTGGAGTTAGCATCGCGACCTCCTTCACAAAACCGGTTGCGAAGCCCAGGGCAGGGCAGCAAAAACTCAGAAAGACGCGAAGCCTCCGTACCACACGCGAAGCCTCCATATCAACTTCCGGAAGCACAGAATAAAGGAAATCACCCTGATTCTAAGCTCTATGTCGAAGTGCCAAGACCCCGTGGCGTTCACTGGTGAAGTGTGACTGGGGACGATCTTGAATCGGAGGTCCCTCCTGTCCTCCTGTTCGGCGAGGTTGATCTTTCTTTTTTTGCTCACACCAAAATCTGAGCTCGAAGTCCGAGCGGAACCTCGTTCCACATGCGGATCGATCTCTTTAGGACGTACACGAAACTTGTGTTTGCAGCTGTGCAAGGCGGACGATTCGTTGTTCGGAAATGGACGCATAATCACTTGAAACTCTACACGGCTGGTGGCGTGGGAGGATCGGGCACTTAGACCAGGCTGGAGTCCAGTCGAGTGCGGTTCGATGGACATTGGAGTCTCAAGTGTTCCCCCGATTCGAAGGCCGGCCATTAGCCATCTCAGACGGACTCAGTCATAGTGTAGAAAAACAACGCTTCAATTTCGTTCAAGGCCACCCGAGTTCGGTCGCGATCGGCAGTTTAGAATCTTTCGAGCACTTGATGTGTGCATCCAGTCTTCTCCGCCGACTTTTCAATTTACTTCACGTCTCCGTTCAACGGTCCGCGCTGGTCCACAAGACATGCACTCCTGAGACGAAATCTTGTACAACGCGTGGCATGACGAAACACTTGAGGCGAGAATCGAGGCAGCTGCCCGAGTGTTCGCGTGGGTGAGGTGATCCGATCTGAAGGTCGACCCAAGGTGAAGTGTTTAAAGTAAACTTGGGAGGAGATTACGAGAGATTACGACAAGCGGATTGTCATCGAGTGTGATTGATGACAGTTGCGATCAACTGATCTCGACGTGTTCGCATGACAGCATTGCACATCCCCTTCGGCTTCCTTTTCAGGTATCTTTCCAGCGAAGACATTCGGAGCTTGAGCGAGACTGCATGAGTCGGAAAAGTGTGTGGAAAGGTGCGTCGACAGCCTGTTGAGTCATTAAATATTTTCACGTCGACAGCAGCACATGGAGAGACCGCGCAAAACTTCGTTCGTAGTACGGTCAATCATGCATCGACGAACCCCGCCAACAACGAGACGACTCAATATTAATATTTCCGTTATCATTTGTTCATGACGGTTCATGCTCTCGGAGACGAAGATATCCTCGTCAGAGCTGAATCTGCCTTCCAACGGTCGGCGAATTTTTGCGGACAATTCAAACATCGGGACATCCAGAGTGCGAAGTGTCTGGTGGTCTGGAGGCCTCCCTCAGGGAACACAAATCGTGCGGAGAAGGGTGCGGCTTACCAACAAGTTCTTCCGGCAGTCTGAGAACCGAAGCGCGGTTACTTGAACCAGGTACGCTGCACGAGTCAAAGGACACATCAGCCTCGCCTTCGCTTGCATGGTCGAATGTCCCAATTCTGTCGGATCAATCGTTGTTTATAGTTATGACTGGTTATTGCCGCTGGAAGCATTGTTGCTGTTTTCTACCTGAATGCTAGTTGTCACTGGTCGACTGAATACGAGCTGTCCGACGCTGCTCAATAATGAGGCTTCGGGAGAGCAGCCGAGCAACAACACACTTTGAGATGACAGGAAGGATCACATGGTCTTCGAAAGCGTGACGCGTCTTTCGAGAGATCAGGCGCGGAGCCAGGCCGGCGCTCAATCGCCGAGTGATCAGAGACGATTCGTCAGCGGTTATCCTCGAAACCGTTCCACTTTCTTGGAGAAGGGGGTGTCCGCCAGAACGTGCTCCGATTTCCGGAGCGGAGAGCCCCCTGATGTCGATCGTGTCACCCTCCCGGGAGCCAGGTGACGTCAGAGTGGTCCTCATCGATAGAGATTGGTATAAAAATATTGAATAATAATTTTTATCCTCCTGTCTCGCGTTGGTGACCTAAATAAAAATGGGGAATGTTTTCGTGGGAGTGAGTGACCCACGCATGTGTAGGCAGGGGTTAGTCTGGCCAACAGCGGCTCAGAGATTCAGATGGATCTGCACTACGCGTGGGGTGCACACTGGCCGCTATGGCATTACTCATATTCCCTGCTCACGATGACCACTCGAACCGAGCGAGATAAGGCGCCGTCAGACTCAATATGGCACGTCTATCGACAGATCGAACTTTGCTCGCCTGGCACCAGCCGTGCGGGTGGGTCCTGATGATGTATCTCGATGACTCTGAATGTTGCTCTTCACTCGGAATGTGTCAAACGTAGTCGCAAACCCTTGGCAAGGCTGGGCAACGGATCCGTGAGTCAGACCTGTGACAGAACACGTTCAGCAGTCGCGCTTTATCGAATCGTTGTGGGTTTGCTCTGAATACCCTTCCTAGTTCTTATCTTCAGCCCCATGGAAGAAGCGAGCGATGTGAAAGAATAGTCTCGGATCAGCTCAGGAAACAGACTCAGAAAAAAAGTGCGAATCTCTCTCGCAGCGGAGCCAATATGAATGCAAATCACTCCGCCCACCCATTTTGATTGAATAGAATGAGGTGGGTTTTCGCATCTTCGGCCTTCTATGTCCGGCATGCCGCGCACTCCGGCTGATTCCGAGGACGCGCGAGGTGCGAGTCGGTGTAATTAAAGAGAGAAGGCCTCCGTAGCGAGTCATAAATCAGCACATCATCAAATGCAAGCAGGCGGCTTGGTAGCCAGCCTAACCGATCGGCTGACAGCACCCTCGTCCACTTCCGGTCAGACCCCACTCAGCCTGGATCTTTCATTGGAGTATTGTTGCATCGAGTGTCGTCTCGGGGATATAGTTCGCACCCACTGCGAGCTCTGAAACCAAAACTATTGCACAACCTTTCACTAATGATTTCCACACTTCGAGACATTTATATTCTTGGTACTCCCTCGGAGTTCCGGAGAAGCCGAGGCAGTGGCGCAGCAGGATGGGCGCCGTCGTCGAAAATCTGGGAACGTTTCGAACGCTCTGCTCCACATGAACAGTCCTGACTTGACGGGATGAATCCGGTGCCTCTGAATCTGGTAATGGAGTCTCGCCTCGAGGAAAACGCTCTTGTTCTCGAAAGTCAACCGGAACAGCTCGCTCCAAACGAGAGACCTCAGAGCTCGACGTTGAGTTGTGTCACTATCCTGCAAGCTCGGAGCGGGCAGAGGACTCTCGGCCATGGCGAAAAAAATCCGCTGTCGGATCGGGCATTTCTCAGAAGGTTTACCCGGAGCGTGTCATCCAAGCCCTCTGAGCAAGCGATTCACAACAGCCGCGATCTTCCTAGATATGTGTCCTACGCCCGCATGAGCCAAATGAATGAGTATTTCGTTTATCGATGTTTGGATATTGTTAGCTTTTTCATCAGTCTACCGTCTCCATGAAATCGTCAACAACATGTTGTGTCCCGTGAAAGCCGTCGGCTCGGAGACGTCCACGCCCTGCTCACGAGAAGCGAGTTTTCTATAGATTTTCGTTCGGGGAGCGAGCAAACGATCGTTGACCAGCTGACCAACGAAGCAATTAGACAGGAGTCGACAAATACTAACAGCAAACAACTGGAGGCACGGAGAAGAATCGAATGGCCTCACGATCGGGCCGGGCCAAGCAAACCCCACCCTGAAAGATGTATGCCTTGTGTATGTATGCTTAGAATGTGGTTCACGAGTGTGATGTATGCGCGTCCGGCTGTTCACTGTTCGCGCGCGAATCCTTGTACATAGTTGGTTTCGATGACACCCGTTCCCCGGCGGTGGTGAGCTGATTTGTTTCAGACCTTCGTCATAAGTCTTCCGAGTCAAATGAACCTGAATCTCCTGGCTCTAGAATACGCATCCGCAATCGATCGCTCCATAAAATTCGAAGACGCGCTCGGAAAACACCCCGGGATTCTAGGCTGCTTCCAGTGACGATTCTCTCGATGCTGCTACGGCTATAACTTGGTCCTCCCTGTTGTTCCTGTTGTTGTTGAGTCGGTCAGCCCTACGCCTCTTTTGGCCACACTGCGCGGAGGAGTCCAACGGAGCTCAACTCCCCTAATACCGGCACTGAGTCATCCGGCAGCTCGACACAAATAATTGTTTATCGCCTGTGATCGACTCGTCCGCGCGGTCGACGATGAATGCGGCCTCTATAACGACGAACGCGAGGTTTGAACGCGGAATTAGAGCCTGTCACCCTGACAGCTCTCCGAATCCGTCAGCTCGCTTCAGAAAACGAGCCGAACCATTCCTGAACATCGAATCTGTCCTCGTCAGCCGTAGCGTGTCTACCTCAGAGCGTTCAATCTCCACGCAGCTGTTTTGAGGAAGAAGTCGAGTCTCTAGAAGCCGATCCCCGAGCGAAGACTTATGCAAAGAAGTTTGGTTTGGGAGCGATGATTCCTGAAATCATGGTCGAATCTCCTTTGAATGAAGATGCTGATCCCAGAATTCAGTAACGGAGTTCTCCATTGCACCGATGTGAGCGAGGATTTGTTTTGAGCGTGCTCAATCCAACAAACGCCCATGCGACGCCAAACCGCCGTTGAACTGGATGTAAGATCGATGTGAGCCTGAGATGATCCTCTTCCACTGAAGAGGAAAACCTTCCTGATAAACTAACGACGCATTGTCACCTTGAAATTGGAAATCACGGTCCTGTGCTCCAGCCTAAACTTGGAATCGAACAAAGTTCATGAGAGGTGATCGGTTCGAGACGACCTGATCCGACATGGAGCTCTCCCAAAGTTTTTTTCCACTGCGGTCCGCTCTGATTCCGTTATCAGAACCGCGTTTTTCTAACTTGGAATCGTGTTTCCTCCCATACAATACTTGCACGATTGCACCGGTGCACGATTTCTTTTCAGAGGCTCCGCATGCTCTGGAACCTTACCGCATTCTCCCGCGTTCCTCAGTGTGCCATTGTTCTCTTGATCCAGGACAGATTTTTTCGCTCTCCATTTTTCCCCGATACCGTGGGTCCCCACAATCTACTGCGCCATTCAATCGGAAGTCGCAGTTTGCGGGGCCTGGCTTGGAATCATAAGCGCAGTCGAAACTCCGTCGAAGAGCGTCCGGGAAGCTGCAGCAGGATATAGTTGAAAACCACCAATGACCGTTTCAGTCATACAAGCGGTGAGGGTGATACAGGGGAGTATCGTCATCGGGAAGATTCCAATGATTTCTGTCGCGAGGATGCCACTCCGCGGGAATTCTCTCAAGAGACTGTGAAACCTACTGGCTCTTTGGTTCACCATCGCCGAAGCGAATCCACGGTGTGAATTGTCCGGTTTCGAGGCACTGCTCCTAACCTCACCGCTACGCTCATCAAACGTTCTCCAAGCACCGGTAACGAAGGGGGTAATACAGGAGCGAGGGTACTACACTCTTGCTCACCTCTGAGGTGATCGAGGAGCTTTGAAATCGAATTCTGACGAAGTTTGTTGGGTGCTCTATGACCCGAAGGAAACAAATGTCTTCACGCTGATCTCCGTTGGTCACGCTCTCTCTTTGCTACTCTTTCACCCTGACCCTCTCACTAGCCTGACAGCATTGGAGTGAATTGTGCAGCTCATGCAGCCTCGATGCACCCAGGACGCTCGAAACAACAGATTCCCGTGTGCTCGTCCCGGGAGCGCGAAGACCGCAACATTATTCGTGTGCGAGAGTTGTTTGAAGCAATAAATAAAGTGGACAGCCCTCGAACAAATGAGATGTTCGTCCTCCCGACGGACACTCGAACTAGGTCATGTCCGGTTTCTGAGCGTCATCGCCCTCTGCTGCGAAAGCTCATCCTTTACTGAACAGCGTCACCGCGACTCTCAATACCACTCCTTTCAAATTACTTCGGGAGAGTAGTTTTCTTTGAATCATTGGCGCGGCTGAAGAAAACTCTCTTCTCAAAATGATGAGAATGCGCGGGGAATTACAGCTCATCGCGGTAGAGACCATACTTGCATCAGAAGCTCGCGAATCGTCTTCCCATCTTCGATCCTGAACTTCAAGCGAGAATGATATCGTACTCGGCTTTTGGAGCTGCATATAGAATCATAGAGGGATCCGCTGAATCTCTAACGACTCCGTTCTCGTTTCTCAAACGAGGACCAATGGGTGATTCATCCATGGTCGACGGGAGACCCAATTGTAGTTAAACAAGATGAAGAGTTAGACCACTCCATGACTTAGAGCAGACCGTTGCACATGACCTGCTATCGGCTCGTGAATTTCTGAGCCTGCTCGTTGGCTGTACCCCAGACACCTTCGCAACTGTCTCCCGGGTGGGCCACACAGAGCAACTTCACCGAGCTCACCAACTTCCGTTTCGAGCAGGAAGTAGCCAGAACAGAAGCAGCCATTCATGCTTAACCTGAACAACGGAGAGCAAAGGCGGGGGAAAAGTTAGCGAATGAGCATTTTTATGCAAGTCGCGTGCGGTGTGCACTATAGGATGGGGTACGCGATGAAATCCGTGATCGATGACCTACGATCCTTGCGCCCCCAACATCGAGGAGGAGGTGTATCAGTAACCAGCAGCGGCCAAGAATAGACACTGACCAGACTGAATCGATTCGAAGGACATGGAGCCGTTCCGTTTCCCGATTGTCTCGGAGCTGTCATGGCTGAGTCTCAACTCGAAAACGAAGCCGGTCCTCCGTTCTGAGGGTCATCAACAGTGCTCTGAGAGGTACTGAGTGGCGGGATTTCCTCCGACAATCGAGCTTTCAAGATTGAGAACTTTCCAAAAATTCGTCGAGGACGTAAAATCGATCCCGACAGGACGCCCCCCCCCCTTGCCCGACCGGCGCACCCACCTAGATCGCAATGTTTCCAACGGCGCTGGTCGACCACCCGCAGCACACAATTCTCCGAGCTTGGAGCAACAGAGTTGGCGGAATCACCTCAGTGAACGAGGTTCTTTGAAAATTATTATAGCCAACCTGTTGCAGCAGCTCTTGCATAATGGAGTGCACGGAGTCCAAAAAATTCACAATGGGCTGGATCAAAATTTGAACTCCCCTCGCAGCGAGTGGAGCTCTCTCGGCCCGACATCGGCTGCGCCCGGCTTTGTCACTTGGAGCGAGAGGGAGTGAGGAGACTCCATCACCGGAGATCTTTCAATCCGGGTCCACGTTCACATTCGAACGGAGTTTTTTGTGTAGCGGCAAAAAAATTCCGAAACCTGGAAGACGACGATTTGAGCGAGGGCCAAAGCAAATGGAAGTCCCACCAGGCCAATGGTTGTAGTCTCGGGTTCAAGGCACAGGTTGAATACTGCAGGCCGCTGCTGCCTCGGGACCGGAGCCGTCTCCCTCGCGCTTCTCTGGGCGGACTCTCAACCCGAGCTGGTCCCTCCTACGGTGGCTAAACTCTCTCGAAAAAAATATTTGCCAATTTTTCCTTTTACTAGCTTCGCGTTCTTCGTCAACAAGCACAACACACAGTGGCGTTTTTTCGAGCTCGTGCCATTCGCAAACGTTCTCTAGCTGCACTACACCGGAGCCGCTACTAGTGAGCTTTTGAAACGCTTGGCGACATTTGAGTGACTGTGCGTCTTTGTTTTTCCACCCGGGTAGGAGCTCTGGAAGAGAGCGTGAGTGGGAGTCCTGCGCGAAACAGAGAGCGGAGTGGAAAACGAATCAAGACATCCTCAAGTACAAAATCGGATCCGACAGCACAAAACTTACTGAACCGTACGACATTTTTCCCGTTTTCTGTATCCCCTTGTGAAGTCATCGGGGAGCCTCAGGATGACGGCGACTTCAGGAAAAAGTGGTGAGTCTCCTCCCCCCGCATGTGAATTCTGATATCAAGCTAATTGACGACACCAAGTTGGCCAAAGTCTGCTTTCCCAAGCCATGTCAGGAATAGCCTGGCCAGCGCAGACATCCGTTGGATGTGACTGACCACGAACGTTCGACGAATGGTGGAATTTCAAATCCATCCGTTCCACGACATCCGACGACCGCGTCATTAACTCGAGTTTTCACTACTTCGGAACGTTGGCGCGATGTTCCTGTATTAGAAGAAGAGAGATTCTCCGTTGTAGTCTTCGACTCATGGGATGCATCCCACAAACATGATGTGTTCAGCTTCATCCAGATCAGGATGGGCTTGCAGAAATAGGATGAACTCTGCTCGGAACGTCAACCTCGGAATGTAGATTCTTTCCCTCCTCCGAAAATCATGCTCATGCATGCGCGAGAGTGGGTCCTGTCCAGAATGGAATGATCACTCGCGAAACTGTTGCGAGAGAAATCACTCACGAATAAGCGGTGGTTTTCTTCGAAAGCGAGTGATACTTGGTCGCCTTGCATATCGAGTTATAGTTAGATCTTGCCAGGGAGGGAATTGGTTTCGACAATGAGAAGAATGTAGCAACTCGAATTCTTCGAAGCGGTGATCTTCGTCCTAACGTATCTGCATCCTGTTTCAAAGTCATAGATTTCGGCATTTTCAGAGCGAAATTCGTCCGCCCGCGTACAGACGAGTCAATCAATTCATCCAATATGGATTGATGAACTAGGTTGTCTGCGAATTCATATTTAGACAACGCCTACGATTTGGACGCACGGATTTTGTTCGTTCTGTCGACCGAAGTTCCGTCCTATCCGAATGTTCGTCGCTTGGGGGTGAGATGCTCGAGCAGAATAAAGTCCAGAACGGCGATGGTCATTCCAAGCTCCTCACATGAAACATCTCGAAATCTGACCCGTTCCCGGGAATCAAAGACTCGGCTCGGTATTTCAGAGTCTGTGAACGTCGTCGCCAACGTGTTATCTTTCGTTGAAGAATACATCCCATAATGCTGATTTCACCTGATACCCGCACTCACTCGGGACTGGAAAAAAAATCAAGTAGCGTTGACGGAACCATTCAACGACCGAATTCCCAAAATCGTCTAGACCCTTCTCCGCTCCGCGCATTTTGGTGTCTTACCCGAATGCACAGCGACCTTACATGTACGGAATCGATATGATGTGATGTCTACCTATCCCATGGATCGATGAGCTCGATCCTGATGATCATTTTCTAGGCAGCACGTCGAGGAAGCCGAGCTTCTACATGAGACACTAGATTTCTCCCCAGAACTCCTTCCCATAACTGTCGAAGTCCGAAAAGGCTTGGGCTCACTCAGTGAAATTGGTTCATTTTCCGTTGAGGACGTTGTTGCCTCCCGATATGTGTTGGTCTGTCTTCACCAACGTGTTGGTCGAGACTTCAAGGCATAGAGCTTGGAGAAAGGATTCCTCCCATCATCTTCCACCAATCATGCGCTACATTAGAGAGAAAACCCTGTCTTGAGATGAATAGAACTTTGTTGAGCCCGAGAGGGGAAGGTGATTCTTACGATTGCCTGGATTTTGACTGCCGCTCGGATCCTACGGGATCGAACCGCTCCGGAAAAAACTTGGCTCCTCATGGTGGAGGGACATTTTGAGACGAACCGAATGATGCAGCACGTATGAAGAAACTGTGAAGCACGTCATATGTAACTGCTATACCGACTTGGACTTGGCCTCCGGGGGGAACGAGAGACCCCTCAATCGTGTCACGAACGAGACAAATCCTGGAATGCTGGGAGAAGGGGACCGGTAATGTGCTGCAAAGCTCTTGACATTGAAGGAAGATCGGTGATAGACATAACATGAGCAGCCCACATCTTATCTGCCCTAATAAATACCGTACAATTCCACACCACGCTATGTTAACATAACTTCGCTTCCCCTCCGCTACACACACCCTCCCTCACGAAATGAACCTTCATTCTACTGACAGAAAGTCGTTGCCACCTCGGTCTCCCTATTTCACTGGAATTCCGTGCGAGTTTATACTCACTCAATAGCAGACATATTCTCGTATCTCTATATGTGAATTACATTTCAGCTTGAATTTTTCTCCGAATGCGAAATATTCTTATCCGGTGAGCTACACGAAAAGCCTTCGAAGTATGTCAGCAATCAGATCGAATGACACGTCGAACACTGTTGAGAAACAATCCATGCATTCTGTGTCGGGTCTTCGTGCCTCCAACACTCGCCAGTCGGTGATAGAGAGATTCCAACGCGTTTCATCTGAGCTAGACATTGCCAGGTAGATCGCTGAAAGAGTCGCTCTCGCCGGATGGGACAGACCCTTTAGTGACGAAAACTCTTTCGGGATTGCCATTTGCGTTCCTCTGATCTTCCCCGGGAGCTCGAGGTGACATTGCATGTCTCAGATCTCTTCCAAGAAGCGTTTTCAAACCTCAGGAAACCATCGCAACCAATGGAGAGCGGTGAATATCTCTGGAGAGCGGCGCCTGCCTCAACCACGCGCAGCACCGCTGAGCAGAGAAATAGATAAAATGTGTCTGGGTCGAGGAGCCTGGGCTTGCGATGCGATGGGGTTGCTGCGGATGACGCATGCATCAAGGGGTGGAGGAAAGGATTGTTGTCTCGACCATGAGGTTCACTCGGAGTCGGTCTCACAGACGCAGTCACTCACACCGGATGAGGCCTTCACAATCCCACTGGCTCTAACGTGTTCCGAGCAGCGCTGTGTGATCCTGCAGATTACCTCTCGATCGCCAGGCATCGTTCCGATGGGAAGGCGGACGGGTGGACCATGAGCCCGAACTTCTGAGGTCCTGAATATGGGCTCAGCTCACCCCTGACCACCGTAATATGGCAACGCGCACTACGAGCTCCTGTGTTCGGTTCTCATTGGGAATCCTCGATGAGATGTTCTGGAAATCAACCGCGCCGATCAGGAACTAGAAAGCAAACACGCACCCATGCTGAGTCTCGAGAGACGAGATAAACCAAATCGATGACGTCGGTCGGCAAATTTCTGTTCTCGGAAATCCAAATCGTGGCTGGTAGCTGCATCGCGGTCCCTCGAGGGTGTGAATAGTTGAGGCCTGATTCTGCAGGTTTATCGGTGACAATATTCGTTCAAGAAAAGATGCATCGCGCACAGCTGGAGATATTGTTGAACGCCATCGTTCTATGAGTGTTTCCGCCCACGTTTCTCGGCGGCCGGCAAACTGACTCTGGAGACATCGGTCAGAGTTTTCATACGGAAGGATACCGTTGAACGGACTTCCAGCTTTCGAGCGCGTCGCGGCTGTTGATCATTGATGGCCTGACCCCATTTCATCCAGAGTATCACACCCTCGATGCGTTTGCGTCGCGAACCCTCTTCGTCGCCGCAAATTTTGCGATCTGCGTCTGATTTCCTGCGAAGACCAACGCCCGGTTCAACCACTTTCTATGGATCGCGTCGATCTACGGCTGCCGAGATTTGAAACCAAATGGACGATCGTTGACTCTCAACCCGCCCTCGGTTGAAGGGACCGTGCCGAAACGAATCAGATGACGACATTCATCACGGACTTTCGCCTCCAGCCATGAATGGCCGGACGGTGCGCCATAGCCAGAGAGAGCGCTTCGGGACTACGCTCTTCGACTGGCCCCGAACGTTCATGCGAGATACGTATCCTCGTTCTCCAAGAGTTCCCTGAAATGGCTCATCCCCGTGAAAGGGAACGCCGCGTCTTTCCCGATCATGATCCGTTCCGAGCTGCGGAGACTCATTAGAACTCGCGGAGGACGCGGAAAAACGCTGACCGCGCGATCTTCATTGATACTGCAAAAAAATCAAGAGCTGAACACGTTGAGCACCAGCAAGAGATCCAATAGCATGGACGTTTCCCCGCTCCTCAAAGCCCCCCGTGTAGAAAACCGGGTGGGAACCGTGTGCGGAAAAGACATCCAAGAAAGATTGGGGTCGAATACATTGCGGACTTTCATGCTGGTAACTGCAGATGGAAGGTGGGTCATCTACAGAGACTCGTCCTATCAATTCGAGGAGAAGGCTTCGAGCGAACAATTTTGCGAAATCAGCGTAGTTCTGAGTTTCACTCCCGACACTGCTGATAAGCTGAGGCACGGAAATTTGACCCAAGCGGTGCCAAGACGACCCGAGTCCGTCCGACCAGGAGGATCACAAGCACTGAGAAAGACGTCTCATCTTCTGTTAGCTCAATATGATGCTGGAAAACTATCCGAAGGCTCCTGAGATAGTTGACGTGAGATCATACTGTCGCGAAAATTGGGCGTTCACACGGGTGGCATAGCCGCTGGAGAATTAGAGCGAAGGATGGGTGGCATTTGCATTCGTCCCATTCGCTATGAACTGTTCCCAATTGGCGTTATGCTCTGAAACTCGCAAGGACCGCCCCAGGCTGCTCTTTTCCTATGAAACCCACGAAACTCTTGATCCAGGTGTGTTTCGTATTGTTACTCTGTATTCTGAGGTGTCACGGAACGTATCGTTCAAGTTGAGTACCATTCCCTGACTCAATAGTCCGACCATCGAACTTCAGCGGAAGGAGAGAGCGCGCTGCAAAAACCAGACATCGTACAACCGGAGCAGTCATTCGCGGCTTCTAAACTCTCGTTCCCTCGGACCCGAATTCCAAGGAGCCAAACGGAAACTGCAAATTTAGACTATGTGGGAAACGATTTGAGCGATTTCATGCATAGGGTCGCCGCTCAGCTGTGGCGTTCGACCGGGTCGAATGTAATCCACGAAAAGCCACAAGAAAGAACCAGGCTACCTTATTTGTAATACCAGGAGCATTTGATTACAAGTCGAGCTCCGAAGTAACGGTTCGCGTTCAGAAGGCATATCGTTATCGGGAACCACCTCCTCCGATGAGACTGCCGTATTTTAGAACTCCGGAAAACGGTATCCCCTCAGCGCCGAATAGACGAGGGGTCAGCGTCCGGTCAATAAAAACGTCCATCACGAAGCCCAAGGAACTGTCAAGAGTTTTGGTAGGCTCATTCCTTTTTCGATGGAAACGCTCCTGCGAGACAACTGAGCGCTATTTATGAAAATGATATGTCGGCGTGGAATCGGAGCGCAAGAGAGGACCCAAGCGAAAACTGGCCATCCGCCCTCCCCGGATTCTCCCCAGCTCCCCTAGATCCAGATCTCTCGGGGAGCGCTCGGTCAGACGGTCGGCGAGCTTACTACCTCGTTGCTCCGCTTCCTCGTTCGCCGCTCAACCTGTTTGCTCTGAAAAGCAAGCGGCAGTTTTCGCAAGCCCACACCATCTCCTATCGATCGGCTTCGTTCTCTTCCCGCGGAAGACTTTCGTCAGACTTCCACAACGGCCAGGAGATCTCTGACATATTCCCCCGCGTTCTGCTAAGTTCTGCGGCGCTGATTTCCACGAGACACTACCGGGGCGGGGAAGGGATCATTCATCATCGACAGAATCATTCGGACTTTCAATTCGGTTCGGTTGCTCGGCGTCCCGTGAACGAATCCTGTATCACCTCAATGGAAGAGTGGTAAATCAGGTGCGATTCGTGATGATCGGCAAACGCTCCCGAATCTTGAGAGCTTCTCATGCAAATCAGAATCGTCGCTCTCCCGAGAAGCCCGACGCAACGGAAGTCTCTAAGACTACAGTTTCCGCGGTCGATCGATGGGAGGGAGGAATGCTCTCGCCTGTCGGATGGTCTTGAGGTGTTTCAGCCCTCCTCCGATACTCCTGCCCCAGGATGTATGACCTCACACTGCCTGCGCTCATTGTCGCCGGAAGAACGCAGCTTCTCTCAAGACTAGAATGGCATAGGGGGAAACTCTGACTTGCCTTGAGTCTGGGCATGTTCCGAGAGTTTTAGCGGAAACATGCGAAACGCTGTAGTCGAGCACATTCCTTAGTCAACCGCCTGACAGTCACAGAGTCACGGCAGACGGGACTTGACCCGCGAACATGACTCTCGTCTCCATGTCGATCTACGCTAGAGAAAATCATCAACTATGTGAGAATTGGCACGCTTGGAGCGCTTTCTGTATATAAACGGCCGCGGTTATGTACATATTTGAAGTAAACCATCCTCTCCACTTTCATTCAGTGGATCGAATGGTTTACGTGAGTGCTGGTACCACAAAATGAAGTCCAACTCTGATCGGTTTCTCCCCCTTGTATTCTTCGGTCGAGATAGATTCGCGTGGATTCGATAAGGGCCGGGATAGATCGCGACCAGCTTCGCGGCCTCGAAAGAGACGTTCTGGAAGCTAGAGCAGCGAAGACTTTGTCGCTGTGCATTCAGCATATATTTCGTGTGCTCAATGAAGGGAAGGGAACGAAATTCTTCATTCCTTGCGCTGAGGTTATCTTGCGAATGGAGAGTTCGAAACTCCTTTTCTTCATGCTTCATTTCCAAAAATCACTCCAGGTCGCTGAGCGGGAATATACTGCCGACCCACGTTTGGGCACGAGCACTGGAATTTTCAGGAAGATGAATGGAGCGCGAAACTTTGCTCAACGCGACAAGGGAGCGGTTTCCAAGTCGATCTCAGGAACTGGAAATCCAGCTCCGCGATCAGGGAACAACGGGAGCTGGCGGCGAAAGTCCCAGACTCTGCGCCGCCAGTCTGAGGGACCAGAGCGAGACTTCCTTCCTGATCGTCCCTCGTAGTCTATCCAGATTCAGAGCAGACCCAGAGATGCTTGAGATCATCGACCCCGACGGCCAATTCCAAAAATTCACCGCGCACCTCATGGTGTCCATGGTGTTCTACGAGGGAGTAAAGGATCCCTCCCAGAAAGTCTGATCGAAGCGGAGGAACCTTGAACCTTCTTCCTCAGCCGAACCTGGTCCAAATTCGGAAGAATTGCGAGGCTACTGCTTATCTCCATAACCATACGCTCAACGTGAACGAGCACGATGAACGAACAGAACAGGCGGGACGCTCCACGCTGAGTCTTGCGGATCGAGCTTGAGGATCGGAGCCCGCGCATTCGGCCCCACATCTCCCCCTCTAGGAATGCATCGTCTAACCCAAAATGGGGATAGATGCTAGTCTGTTCAGTATCTCGCTTGTCGCCGGAGAAACGAGGCAGAATGCGAGCCGTCCTTTGCCTGACCGGTGGGGACCTCTCCTGGTGAAGTCGAGAATGACCCCTAGATAACCTCACTGAGCCTCTCGATATCCCCGCCAGAGGGAGTCACCTCGCCCAGATTCTCAGCAATACAACTCGTAGGAAATCCGTGTTCGAGATCATCCACTGACCCGAGTCGAGGAGCCTCTCATTTTGAATTGCGACATTTTCGTTCCTATTCTCTGCGGCGCTCTCCGATTGTCACGTGCCGTCCTCCGAGAGAGCGTTGCTTGAAACGAGCTAGGCTCCAACCGTCTTATTCCCCGTATCGAAAATCACAGCCACATTCTGTAGAGATCCGAGGCTCACAGATCACTCTGAGCTCATTGCTAGATGAGGCGCGACCGGGGACGCGCTGACCTCCGTGCGTAGGGCCCCGCCCGGTAGGGGCGAGTCCCGGTTTCCTCAGAATCCGGATGCCTCCGAGCCCACCTCGATTGAACGAGGTTCGGGTCAATCGATGAGTAGATGTTGAGAAGATACGCCCAAACTTTGCCGTGACTTATGGCGCTGGTGCATATTTTTCAAGTTTGCGTTCGGTCAGCCGGAGGCCACATTTTCCCAGAGCATCCGTCGAGTTCGGCGGAGAGACTTTCCCAGGTCTCGGCATTGACGGATGATACTGATTCTAAGTTCAACAAGCATCCCGAGACATTCACTGCCCCCGGGAATCGGCTCAACTCTTTCTCAGTCAACGTGACCCGAGCCACTACGCTACGCATCGCATCTCACGTTACTGAGGAGAGCAAACTGAGCCAGGTCGACAACTCAATCTGCGTTCACCGGTGCAGAGGTTTTTCCAAAAGGTTCCCGAACATACAACCAAGCGAACCATCACAAAGCTTTTCGGGATCAGAGAGGGACGAGGGGAGAGAATCATGAGTGAAAAACAAAGCGTCCGCTTGAATTTTCAGGAGGCGTCCATACGAAATGACAATTATTCCTAGATCCAACACGGACGAATGGGGACGACACTGAATTTTTTGATTCGGTAACCTCACCGAGAACTGTTCTCGAGCTCGAGAGATGAAAAGTCGGCCAATAATCGACCGCGCCGCGTTTGAGAGATGCGCTTCTCCTCAGAATCCTTCCCATACTCCTCGATACGACCCATCCAAGGAAGTCCAGATGTCAAACTTCGATCCAGTTCTGCCAGATCATTCCTTCCGAATGCAATTCCGGTGACTCTGAACCAAGTTTCGCCATTTGAACATTGTGATGGCCGCTGTTGAACACTCCATTCGCCGATTCGAGCGGAGGAAGGAAGGAACGAAGTAGCGAGCCAGCGAGCGAGGCATGAACGATGTCCCTCCCAGCGCAGCGCCCTCTGGAAGCTCAGCTGAGCACCTAGTACCTTGGAGCCCGCGAATCACTTGAAGCTCAGAGCGCACCAGGAGAACAGTGATCGTACTCTTCATACAGAACCCTCATCGACGACGTGCGGATTGAAGACTCGCGTGAAATATTCATTCCTTCGCGGCGATCAATGTTGGCTGTCACGGCACCTGCCGTTGTTGATTTCCAGCTTCCGCCGACACCACCAGGCTCTCCATGGGCACTTGACAACCTCCCGACCGTGTTCAGTAAGTTCTATTTTCTGCTATTCAAGCCAACTTGTTGAAACCCGTATGAGGCTGGTGCCATGGAGCCGTTTCATCCGTAATTCAGTCAGGATGAGCGTTCTTGAAATGAGAGCCTAGGTCAACGAGTCTTGGGGACGCGCTGAAGTAGAGTTTCGATTGTACTTTCATGCAGTGAAAAACGTACCCGGAGACCCTAATCTCGAAACCCACTCGTCCATACCGCGGATGAATCGACAGTCGTTTGATGTCTGGCTCAATTTTTCTGACGGAGATCGCCGGAACTTTCGGAAGATATTTCCATTTAACCTCACTGTTCCACAACTCGAATCCTCGGAGACAGATGTCATCGGCACGTGCCGATTCCGCGACGGTCGCTTCTCTTCGTACTCAGGTCTGAGATATGGTATTGTCTCCGAGTCGGGATTCTCTTTGGGCGCGATTCTGAAATTTTCGTGAACGATCCCTCGTGAAGATCCAGAGTTTAGTCGGTAGGGTTCAATCTCTAGCCGCGCGTTCCGCTGCTCGTGGTGGTTATTGGTGGTGAGTTAGGCAGCCGAGAAGAGAACCAAGAAGAGTCCTTCTCGCTAGCGGACAAACAAACCGAGTTTCAACATGACCGCACCGGCGTTCATTAACGTTCAACAACGAGGGAAACAACACTGACATCAACAGCACCAGTAACAATAAGGGCGGAAAGGCTAAGGGCTGATATCGGTGCTATTCCGCCGCATCCTCGGTGCTTTCGTTGTTGTTAGTGGTTCCCCGAGACGATGTCGGTGGTCTCTCGTGTTCCGTTCCAGGATCGGCTTTGGAACGCTCGATTTGGTCCGAAAATGAACCAAATTATCGTCGGCTTTCTCTTTCTTTTTGGCTGCCAGACCGGCGGCCTGCTCCCTAGGCTGACCGGCTTTTCGGTCTGTTCATTCACTGCTCGCTCGGTCAACGGAACTTTCCTCCCATTTCGAGTCGTTGACCTGGCTGAAGCTCCCTCATTAACCGATCTCTCCGGGAGTTCCGGATTTTCTGAGCAATAAACTCCGTTAGACGCAATCAAAACTAACCGACAGCGAATCTAACGGCTTTGCCCGGCAGAGTTTTTTTTCGGAGCGTTCTTTCACCTAAATGGTAAAAACCGATTCTCGTGATACTCCCGCTGACGCTCAAACGTCTGGAATCCAACGAATTGACCATGTTCCCATGACTGTGATGGCGACTCGAACTTCGGTCCCATCCGATTGTATGTTAGAGCTTCCGATCCTTCGAAAAGCGGCCAGAGTGATTGGATGGAAACTGAACTGGTTTTCAATTTTCTCCCTCAGTATTGTGGATGAAAATTCTTTGTCACGAACATTAGACTTCTCATCGGTGGGGACTCAATTTCAAAAGCAATGCTTGAATCTGTGTAGCATAAAAAGTGGGCCGCAGTGCGCAGCTTTAAATCCCGCCCCGAGGAGTCGGATTGGTGGGGGAGAGAGTTCTTTCGCTCGTATTTTTAAAATTTCACTTCGACCAGCGCCGTCCTTCCCTTCTCCTTTCGATTCGGATCCGCGCATAATGTACATGCACTATGGAATTATAAACCAAGATTTAATTTGCCTTTCCTGTGAAAACTCTCCCATTTACATCGCTGTCGACGCGATCGGAGCGAAGTTTCGCGCAAAAAGCTCTGAGACTGATCTCACCAACGGTTGTTCCGGTCAGGAAAAAGGGTCCTGTCAATCGGTGCGATCTTTGGCGCGTCATCACGCACAATTTGAAACGGTGTACTTGTTCCCGAGTAACGAGCTCATCAGAACGAACGGGACAGACGTACCGTCATCACTATTGACCAATTGTAGAGCGTTGTTCTTGTGTGTTCGTGTGTTCCTCTACGAGGAAGTCTCGATGCGGCCGAACGGAGGAAGATGGTATCGCAAAATAAACACGATTTTTAATCAAGAGCCTCTGGGGCAGAAACCGCTGCGAACGAATGCAATGAAATATAACCCGGATGAGGTCTTCGAGGAGCTACAGCGTGTCCCAAGAGTTACGACGATACTTCCTTTTTCGATCGATACAGCGCTAGGAATTGATCCGAAGCTCCGTTGAACAAGAATTCAAATCCCCGAACAGGGCAAATTGAGCAATCGTGTTTGCGCCTGCCGTGAGTTCTGAGATGGAATAGGAACGCTGAGATGCTGGAACGAAGTGCAGACGTGATTCATTGGAACTCACATCGAGATCGGTCGCGTATCCGAAGTCATTCCGATTGGGCCTCTGCGAGTCGAAGTTGCTATTGGAGGGACCGATTGAAGCCCGAGGAAGTAACATAAAAAGGAATCCAAGGGGCAGCATTGAATCCCTTGCAGTTTTCCGCCGGCCAGTTCCTCTTTGAGGATTTAGAGTCCGCTCCTTCCTTTATTTGCCCTCGGGCTTACCAAGCCAACGGAAGAGGCCTACTGAGAAGAAGTTTCGTGTGCCCATTGTGGGGGATTGTTGAAGTAGGAAAAGGGACCGAACTGGGGCGAAACTCACAGAGGGGATGGCAAAACAGGGAGACGAGGGAAAATAAATGGGGAGCCGACAGCCGGCCAAAAGTAAGACCGCTCCCAGTTCATTCTCTTCTTTTAAAGTAAGGAAACTCCGCCAACCGGACAAAAGAGCCTACAAGGGAGAACCCCTGGAGCTGCGCGAACCGAATCTCTGGCCTGTCGAGCTCGAAATAATTTTCTCTCCGTAGCAGAGCAGTTTCTACGGAGCTTCCACGAAGCGCCTCGGGACGTCCCGCCTCGCCCGCTGTTGAGTTCAGCGGCGCCCAAGCCCTCAGCTGGAACTCCCGCGACGATCAGCTCAGCGAAGGCGCCGTCGTCAGCCCTGAGAAAAGCGATTTCTCGACAGATTTTACGTCGTAGTACTCGACGCGTGCGCGAATTATGCAGCCATTCTTTCGAAGAGATCTGTGCCCGCCTTCGCGCAACAGGCGTCCGACTATCCGGCTGTTGATGCGCAACTAGCGCTCAAGTCGGGGTCACTTCGATCGATGTGTCCTCACGCATGAACGTGCCGCATTTGAAAACAGATCTCTCCGAGGCTATTGATCATCCTCGATAAGCGCGCTCCTCGCGTGGAGCTGATTCGCCGCGAAGGTTCGTTGGCTTTCGTAGACCTGCAAGCCTTCGGCAATTTCACAGAGGCCTCCGAGGCCGGGGAGTAAAAATTTCACGCGAGCTCGGTTCGTTTATAAAAAACCCATCGAGCGCCACTGGCCATCTCGCTAGTGGACGGCCGAGCAGCTCTCCGGTCTGGCCAGCTGCGGGGGTGGATGTTTGACCAGACAGGCAGACATTTCATTCGTTGGCTTGTTCCCTGGCGTTCAACGATAAGAGTCTGATCGCTAGTTTGGGACGGAGGTGGGGTAGGAGACTTCAGGGTTGTAGCTTGAAGTCACGGCACGAGATTCGCTGTTCGTTCGGACTTTCGGACATTTGCCTGTCGGTCCGTTCGTCTACCTCGCTGACTGACTGGATGGTTCGCTCCGATGACTACCATGTAATGTCCACTACTTGCGAAACCCTGTTCGAGCGCATTGCATTACTCCGAACGAATCGTTGAGAGGAGCAAGGATCGCTCACTGGCCGAGCAGCACAAGACGCAAGCGAGATCACTGACAGGAAATCTATCTGCTCAACAGTCCGCCCACCGCATGTCAAGGAAGATTCCTCGTCTTCGTCGTTGTCTCCTCCGCCGCAGCCGCCGTCGTTATTCAGGCTTTTATAAAGTCGATTGTCCTCTCCAACTGGTGTCTGTATTGGTGGAGCTCGTCCAGGATGACGTGATTCCAGAATCGTTCCTCGGCTCGATATCGACACAACCGGTTGACACCAGCGCGGAAGATGGAAAGCCAATAAACGTGGTCGGGCACAATATTTCGGAGAGGAGCAGTTGATGCCGAACGAATCTCGCAGTTTGAAGCTTTGGGTGGACATCCTGCAGCATAAAGACAGGCGGGCGGGCGGTCAGTGTGCGAGCGAGGAGACGAGAGGACAATGTCGTGCGCCATGAGACAGGTGCTCCGAGCTGGCAACGTTGCCTAGTTGTTTGGCTGCTCGGACTGAGCGGAGGTTTGCCAACGAACTCGTCTATAATTCACATCTTGCAGATCGTCGCGAACACTGAAGCGGTATTCCTACAGACCGTAAAACATTCATTCGTCCGCTCTTCGGGATTGGCTTCCGTGTCCCTTCTATGAAGCGTTTGAGTTTTCCGAAGAAAGGCCGAGTATGGAGTACGACTGCTCCATGAAGTCACGGATCAACGAGAGAAGTGATTGATTGGAACAGGGATTGATCAAAAAACTTTTTTTTTTTTTTTCTTGTTTTTTCGGCTGAACCTCTCAGCCAGCCCTCAGGAGTGCACCGGAATCACATAAAGTATTGCTTCAGTAACACTCCCTATCGCCTCGCAAATCCCATTGCGGGCGGTGGGCTTGGGTCTTAAGATGGTTCATATTCAATTCTGATATAAATTAAATCCTCTTTTTTACCACATAAGAAAGATTTCTGTCCCGCAATTGCTAGCTTAGCGTGGCACCCAGTGTTGGTTTATGCCACCCGGCCAGCGAGGGGGGGGGTTGATCAAAAAACTAGGAGACAAATCGTGATGGCTCCAGGTTGTCTTCCTTTGCCCTAGTTGAGTTCTTTGGTTGTGGATGCGTCCCTTGGCGGTGCGAGAGAGTGCCGGATTTTTAATGGTGTCGTCCAAGAGATGTTTGGCGCCCTCTCGAATGGGTTCTGCAACAACCATCCCATATGAGAGTGGGACATTCAGCTCACCGGCTGGTCTGATTACGCGGTCATCTTCAGAAACCATGTACCTCGTATTATGCCTACGTGTATGTTTATCGCCGCGGATGGAAAAACGGTCGCGCGCAGCCGTACAGTACGTCGGCGCTTTTCATGATACACTTGTATATTCTGTGTCAGACCAACGGGTCTCGTTTGAAGCGGAACCAGCCAGCTTGTGAAAATGATGAGCAACAAATCCAAGGGTGTTCCACTCAGATATGGACTGACTCAATGGATTGAAACGCTCTGGGAGTTTGAATGTTTCTCTTCATGTAGCCGGGGAATTCATCTGAAACTACACAAAAAATCAGAACATACCGATGAGCGCAAACTAGCACGCGACTTTCTACTGACCTCGGAAAGTCAGAAGTCATAGAATGGTTCTGGAAAAAAAGACGGCCACAAGTGGTAACGGATAACTCGGACTTTTGTGATTCTCGGGGAATGCCAATGGCTCTAGGGAGGAAACGTCGAGAAGCCTCGTGATTGGGGCCGGCGGGAATGAGCAGCATCGCAGAACTTTCAGGAGCGCTGAATCAGGAGGTTAAGAACAACGAAAATACGAGTGCATCTTCCAAGAAGCTCCGAGCTTGTCTCGTTTCCCGTACCGAATCCCAGCTCGGTAACGCTAAGGTCGTTTTCCGATTTGAAATCGTTCTTTCATGATCTTTGAGCATAACACCTTTGGACATTACACCTCACGTCACGTTTTCGATAGCTTTAGACGACCCGTTCGGGCGAAATCTATCACCATGCGATGTGGCCCTGAAGTATTTATATCGCGAATTGGCTGGGAGTGGGTCCTCAAACTTTTATTTTTCATTCCAGGCACTGATGTCACTCTCTGTTCTCCTCACGCAGAAAACCGTAGTCCTTGCCCGGACACCCCGACATCTGACGCCACCGATGATAGTGTGCGAGGTAAGTGACTATCTACTGGGTCTGCCGCCATCGAGGAAGTCCCCGAGTTGACTGGGCGGCATCCCGGGCTATCATCCCGCTGAAGTTTGGGGTATACACTGAAGTGGGCGAAGACGTTGTGCAGCTTCAATCGCAAGCAATTCGAGGTGCGCCCCTCGAACCTCGCGCTCGGGGAGGGGAAAATGGAGTAACAGACGAATTAGAGTCCAATGCAGAGTGAACAGCCTACTAACGCATAGGATATTTGGGAAGTTGATATCGTCATAAACGAAGTTAGAGGGACATCCTCCTCTTTATGCTTCTATGGTCTTAGTGGTTTGCAATCGTAGATCACTTGTGTTGACATGTATACGATTGTTCGCTGCATATGCCACTAGAATATGGAAATTTACGATCTGCGCAGTGCACATGCTCTCATGCCCTACGGCTCCCCCGGCATCACTCCGTTCTTCCCTTCAGTTTTCCGACTATGGATCTTCTCTACTTCCACGAAACGTGGCGTTGGTTAGCCGAATATTGAACTCATCGATGATCATGAGATTTTGTATAGAGCGGAGGAAGTTCTTCGGTGAGCTATTCGCGTCGATATCCTTGGGTGGTTCAGCTCATACAGTTCTAAGGGCAAATCGACATTAAGAGCTATCGCTGTCTCGGCGCACCTGGAAGATACGACGGTAAAACAACACGGTTCCTTCTCTTCTATTTTTCTCTCTTTCGAGTGCTTTTTTTGTTCGCGTGTTCGTTTTGTTCTCGTTCACTATGCGCGCTCACTCGTTCACTCGCTCAATATCAGGAGGAACCATGTCTGGACAAGAACGCGAAGAAAAGACACTCAGACGGAAAGGAAGAGCACGCTTCGAAAAGTCCCGAAAGCAGGGATCTGCCATGCGGAACTCTCCGTTTAACTCTTGCTAAGAAGCAGCATTGTTTGAGCATTGGCGAATCGACAATGGGTCATAAAGAATGTGGAAGGCACAGAAAACGCTCAGTTTTGCCGCTTGAGACCACAATTTCTCCCCCATGCTTCCACGGAGGACAACACGCGCTGACTCTCGTTCTCGAATCGTTGAAGGTGCTGAACTCGCGTTCAACTCTCGGCTCGACTCCCGTTTCAATTCCGCGTCTATGCTTGAGCTCGGCGCTTGGTTCGGGCCGCACTCACAGCATCGTTTTCATGAGATTTCGGGGAGAGAGAACTTGCCCAGGAAATAGAATGAACGTTCTCGGTCAGTTCCAGTGGTAAGATTGACAGTGTTCGATCCTCTCGCCTCTCCCGGTGCCGGCCATTCTCAAGACAGTCTCCATAGTTTTCTCTGTGCTCGTCCTGCCGGCGGAGCTTGTTTTAAGGCAGAGATTTGTGCGCTGCTTAAAAGAAACAAAGCTTGGGAGGCAAACCAAGCGAAGGATCGTGCTCTGTACAGAGATAGAATCTTCTCTGTTACAGATGACTTCTCTTGAGCTCAATCAGCGCCTTGGAACCATACTCTCGCTCGCCAATAGACATTTAGGCGGACTCGAGCCGAGCCGCCAAGCATACGTACCGATAGACAATAGCTGTTCGATGCGATCTGCGAGTGAGCGGTCGACAGAAACAGGGGGAGAGATGGAATCGCTGATGGATGCGGCTCGCCATAGCATTCATCGACTCGAGAGATATTCTGCCTCAGAAGATCAGGTTGTCTTTCTTTAGCTTCAAGGCGCACTGGCCGACTGCCAGGCTGATCGACTAGACAGAGAAATCTGACAACCGTTTGGTGTGAGTCACAACAATTAACGCTGCCCTAGCCCACAACCCGCTTTCTGGTTCCCTTCCCGAGTTAGGCCAAGGGTGGAACCGACCGCGGAATCGGAAGTGTCTCTGATCGCTCCAGCAGCTCGCGTGCCAGGGGCGACTCTCTGACGGGTCTCTCGAGCTGATGAACGATTTCGCATCCTGCCCCATGAAATGCCCGGCATCCTCCCTTCATCTCGGAGTCCTTGAGAAGGGCAATGGGTTCAGGCGGAGCAGGCTCCATCCATCTGCACTTCCAGACACGCGCAGCCGTTAGAGTTTCGATCCTCCAGTTTAAGAGCCAGGAATTCTTCCGCAGATGATCAATCGACGGTCTCGTCGCTCTCGGGCCTGACCGGAACTAGGCGCAGAGGTCGATGCAAATGGTTCAACGTCGCGAAAGGCTGGGGATTCATTTCGCCTTTGGACGAGGGACCAGATGTCTTTGTCCATCAGGTAAGTCGGGAATTCCTATTGAGTCGTTTCCGAATTTCAGCCGGTCAAGTCCTTCGGGTCTCGAGCCCGCGCATGACGGGAGCGGATAATTCGTACGGTCTGTGATTGTTTACATAGTTGATATTTATGCTGGTGAGCTCGAGATGACGGTGAAATCTGAGTCCTCGCGGGACGGAGAATGGGAAAGATGGAACTTGAGTTTCGCGCTAGTCAGAGGAAAGCTTCGGAAGCTGGTAGCCGATCCAATAGCCAGTTTCCGGCGGCCTGGTTCCTTGGCGACTGCTTTGTCCTTGCTGAGACTGCAGGACTTCACAATAGGCGACAAATCGCGCCTTCAGAGGCAGAGGTGCTACACCCCTCTATGTCGTGTGACAAAGACAACAAAACAAAAAGAGTCCGCCTTAGACAAATCGGATTCGACTGTCCTCAGCTACCAGGGGTCTGAGCCGTACCATGCCATGCCCCTCGTTGGAGTCTAGAATGCCGACTCAGTGACCGACGGCACTCGACCGCCTCATGCTCAAATCAGGCGAGTCATGTTGGAGCAAATCTCAGATCCCGAAGGAAAGTCTCCGTTTCTTGAATCGAGAGAGCCAGCCGATGAGAGATTTCGATTGGCGTACAATCTAGCCTTAGGATCGATGGGGCGTCCGGGTAGACGCGTCCGAAATAAGACATTTTATGGCCTTTTTAAGCACTTTATAACTTTGCCCGAGGGGTCCTTTATATATTTTATGATTTTCTTCTACGCTATTAACTTGAGCCCTGGAAAAAGCGAGGCTCGAAGAAAATGATTCTTGCTCGAAAAAGAAACGAAGCCGAAGGGTGTATCGCACAGAAACTAGTTGCTGCAAGAGTGCTCGACGAGAGACAATGAAGACAATCATCCAGCTACGATCGAACACAGCTTCAGATTATGGGAAGGGAGAACGGGGCTCATCCGAATTTTCCTACGATCCCCCTCCAATCTGCATCCCTGTATCGCTCGCTGGGACGTTCGTTGAACCGGACCTTGCGCCTTTCTTTTCCATGTGATGCTTACTCGCTTCGGGTAATGTTTTATCGATAACTGCGAGCTCGGACATAAATAAGCAATGTGCGGCAGCAGTAGCAAAAGACCGTCGAACTGAAAGGAGTTTCGAGCAATGGCTCGTGTCGTCCTCGGGGCTGTCTGTCCTTAGCGGACGATTGGCTTCCCGCTTTGAGGAACTCAGAGCGAAAGAGAGTCGAGGGAACTGGCACAGAGATCCATGCTCAGTAACGTAACGAGTCGTCGATTTCATCTGAGCACCGTTGCTGTACATTATCATAATGTTATTAGACGGTCTAAACGATCGTCTGCTCTGTTCAGCGAGGAGCTTGCGGAGCGGGCCGCATCCCCATTTGAAAAGATTCACCCTCCGACGGGAGTTAGAACATCGCGCTCACCCATGAAGTCCCGATTTTTCATCCGGCTCCCTCACTCCACCTTCCATCTTTATGTCCCTCGGAGTTTCACCGCCGACGAGGGAGAAAAAAAGGAGTCGCCGCACTGTCGCATAAGCAGTTCCTGTTTTAAACTTCTCCGCCCGATTGAACTATCGCGGATGTAACCACTTTTATAGATTAGTCTGGACCCTGACGCTCTGACCAATTGTGAGAGCAGGTTCAACAGAGACGCGAGCTGGGCTCGGCTCTCACGAAACTCAGTCCGTCCTGAGCGGGCTGAATTGGGCTGGGACGGTTTCGTGATCGCAGGCAGAATGTCACGAGACCGGGCGGAGAAGTTGAGGAAGTGATTATGTTCGTCAGCTGGATGTGTGTGCTGTTCAGAGGTCGGATGATCGCAGCGCAGTGAATCCGCGGTCATGACTGTGCCTAATCCTGGACTTTTGGCGGTGATCGCAGTCGGATGAAATCTATGCAAGCCCGAGGCGATCCCAGACGAACTGAGTAATTCGCGCGGGCGGTCGACCGACCGACCGACCGTCGATCAGGTGGACAGACAGTCGGACAGAAAGACATCGGGACGGATAGTGAGAAGTGAGGGACATTATGTCAGAGAACCGCTATGCTCCTCAACCTACGTGGCCGGCTATCTCTTATACTTATCGGAACGAGATGACCAACACGCCTCCTCGTCGCAGTCGTTGTATGGGTATTCCACGAAAGCAGCTGGCCACTGAGAATCCACCATTTTTTCTTCTTCCCCTCTATATTTCAGTTCTCGCTGCGGGGGTGGTGGACTCGATGTCGACCTAGATTTTCTCCTCATGTAGAGCGAAGGCTGATTTTTCCAGGAACGGATTCAACTGAATTCGCTCCCAAGAGTTCACTCTCTCCGAGCCGTGTACTCCCATGCTTGGCGCCGATATCCAGCGATCGGGAATGCTTCGGCACGAGGATGATGTCTTAGCGGTGTATTTCTCCGCGTTCTGTCCCTGGGTTGAAGCTTGAACGGCATGAAAGATTGGCACCGGGTGCGGGATTCGGACTCGTTGCTAAGCAGAAAGGAGAGAAAATCAAGCTCATGTGGCCAGGGAGTTGAGAGATCGGGTGAAAAGGAATGGCTCCATGCAGTCTACTGGTGAGCCTCAAGAGGTGGCCACGACTAGAAACGGAACTACGCAGATCGTAGTTTACAACTTAACCCAATTGTGGTGGACAACTCAGCTCGTGAATTGATTGTGAGTTATGGCGACCAACAACCGGTACGAACGACCACGATCGAGTACAAACGACTGCTGGACCCTCTCTCTCCTTCCCCCCTTCTGATTCGTTGCCGATGGTTCTCGAGCGCTGACTGATTGTAGTCATGATTCAATGGGTGAATCAATCGGATGACGAGAAGAGCAAATGTACAGGAATGGAGTCATCCGCCGACGGATCGATGAATGAAGACCAATCCGGAAAAATACGACTCGACCAACGAAGGAATGGATGGGTGATGGTTGAAACACGAGCGACACAATTCGAGCGAGTCAGTGGAGCGTTCACTCCACCAATCGGCCACCGAAATGACCTGCTTGCTCGACAGCGGCTCCGCTGGTGAGCTCGTGTGCAGAGATCGACGGGAGAAGAGTTCCATGCGGGTTCAGCTCACAAGCGACTCGTAAAATACAGCTGAACAGATCATCTGAGGCTACGCGAACCGCTGTTCCACCGTCCGCAGCTACCCGCACCGTGATCTTCTCAACCTACCTCGAAGGGAACCACCGTTCCCGATCCTCGTTCGCTTATGGGAATCTATCCATCGAGAACAATGGAATTTTCGACGTCGGAGGGCCTTCGGCGAGCTCAGAACGAGGCCTCTGAACCTCCGGAACAACTGATTCCGAATGGATCCCTCGATCGTCTGTGGCCCCGTGCAAAGCAATGCGCCACGGGATCTCCCCACCAGAGGAACGAAAATCCGTTATCAGCACACAGTCAAAGATCCGTTGCCCGATGCTTTCAAACACGCAGAGAGACACGCAGAGAGACACGCAGTCAGGTAGGGTCCATCTAATCCTGTTGTGTCGAGGATTGTTTAACAGGCATCTGTTTGCTTAAGCACACACAGATGCTCCTTAACCGCTGTCGGCCTCGGATCAGTTCAGCGGTCGAAGCGAATGAAAGACCACTGCCTTGTAGAAGAAGGCTGTCCATTCGAGCCGTGGTCGCGAGAGTCTTTCCACCGATCAGTCGTGGTTCAACCCTGCGTCCCACGTCACGATATCATTCTCCGAATTCCACCGCTTGCTGAGCGAGACGTTGACGAGACGGCACCGAGCTCACCCCTCTGCTGTTTTTCCTCCGAGAGCTTCTCTCGCAGCACAATGGCCACTTTGGCTTCCGAGCGTACTCGTCCGAGTGTGTGAGGGCATTCACTTCAATCGAATGCAGTTCTCATGTAGGCCGGCCAGCGGGACTTGTCGCGAATGTCAACCGCCGTCGAACCGAGAAGGAAACTGTCAACATCGGCCAGTAGGGCTTTTGACATGCTCCTACGAAAAACGAAAAGCTGTTCTCAAAAACAAAGAACCGCTGAGAACGCCTGTTGCGAAACAATGCTCTGGAAGCGACTTTCCCTCTCGGCATACGCCGGGAGGCGACTCCTTCTATCGCAGTTCGTTTCCTGAATCCGTGTTCGCAGCGTTCCTCGGCGAGGGTTTCGACTTTCTCCATGGAGCGTGCTCAGCGACGCGCAGGTGAGCAGCTCCGATTCCGTGCGACAGAGCCATACTCAGTGGAGGAGACGCTAAGACAAGATTTAGTTCCTTTTCTCACTTATTCGTCCTTTCTCCTCCTTGATGGACTATTTCGCTTGAGGCGAAGGCGGATCATAGATGAAAGTCGGATTAGATCGAGGCGTTGTCCGATCATGATCACACTGTGTCAGATAAGCAGATAAGAAGCTTCACTCAACTCAGAGATGATGTAAAAAGGATCCCGAGCCAACAGCAGTGGCTCCGTTGAGTGTGAAGATGGTAGAATGGAAAGCAGTTGTCTCTTCGGTGTTCGGCCTGATCGAGCGGGGGTGACTGCATTTCACCCTGTTCGTCTCGATATCCTCCTAGAGATGTTCCCCGGTGCGTGAATCGTTAGAGGGAGCTGTGGCACCATTTCAGGAGGTCTCAGCCGTTGCTCGAGTTGTTGTTTCCTTCCATTGCTCCGCGCTGAGCTTTGAAGATCTGACTCCATCGAAGGATATCCATGTTTAACTTCGGCTTGATTTCAACTGAAGCTCTCGGTCTGTTAGGACTTGGCGAGCCTGCCGAGCTCCAACGCTCCGCTTCCACGAGAAAGTACTCGATGTCGAGGGCGGAGACGAGGCTCAAATAAAGCAGATGCTTTAAAGCCTGCTCGGTCATCTCGGACATCCAGTCAGTCTGTCAGGCCAGCAGGCTGCCTGTTTGCCAGGCGAATCAGTCGTCTGACCAGATATCCAGTCAAACTATGCAGGCCACGAATAAGCCGGCTAGTCGCCTCAGCCGCCAACGCCATCAACAAGAGCAGTCAGTCAACTCGTGGCCAGACGGTCGAAACACCCCCAACTCGACTGGACATTGGAGTCCGCTGACTCTTCGAGACCCGTGCATGAAGCAGCGAAATCTGCTTTGACCTTCCTTCATGGACATTTAGTTTCATCGATTTGGCCTCTTCCCCTCCCGCCTGGCCTTAGTTTTCACTCCTCCGACTTCTGATGCGCTCGAAACCCCTCTGAATCCCCAGAGTTCCGAGGCATGTTTAAAGTCCTGCTCCCAAGACTGTCGGGAATCATTCTTGGTCCGATGTCCGCTGAGCTTCAGACCCAGCAATGCCGTGTTGCGTTCGGACGGAGGGCTCTCGTGTTCGGAAGAGGCCATCCTTCATGATATTACGCTTGGGGAATACCGGGCTCGCTGTCTGGGGGGTCTTCGGTCGGATGCTAGCCGTTTTCATCGCGCTTCAACAAAGAAATCGTTTTTCTTCGATAGGAGCACTGTCACCGTGCTCTCGGTTCGTTTTCGTCGTTCACAAGCCAGCGGAGAAAGCCCACCAAATGGGCCAGCCATCTATATTCACAGCATATACGGCCCGGGACTACGTGGTTACGTATGAAAGCCTGTCTCGCTGGCCGCGCAGCCGCGGGGTCTACATGGGAGAAGAAGCAAAAGAGGAAGAGTTTGAGAGTGTACGTATATATGTATTTAGGTATATATGGGATCATATAGATGGCTTTTTTTTGCCAAACGACCCCGAGTTCTGCTGATATTTGCCTGGTCGCGGTGAGCGCGCGGACCACGCAGCAAAGGAACGACCAGCCTACCCGCCGCCCACAAGGGGACAATTTATGACGAGCATTTTTCAAATGTTGTCCATGTTAGGGTTAGCTGAGTGCTGCAGTTTGCCGGCAGAGATTCCCGTAGTCAGACAGCAAGCCAGTCAGCTCTCCGAGCAGCAAAGCCCTTATCTCGAGTTCTGCCTAGACGTCCCCACGACAAACAACCATCTATGAATGTCCGGAGACATAGATGCCTGTGCACGTAAGCAATGCGTCCTCGTGTATGCCAGGGATTCGCATTGTGATTTTGGTTCACATGCGCTCGCAACTGTGGGGCCAGGCTGTGACAGTAGCTGTGCGAAGTTGTGATAGTTGGGACAACGCTGCTCAATGGCTTAGAAGTCGTTAGACGTCCGCTCCGTTGTGTAGCACTTCGCAACGCTCGATGGCCCTTAGAGACGACCGAGCACATAACATGTGCCATTCGTCAGATCCGATAGCGAGTTGCACACAGGGCCACAACTTCAGAAACTCTATCGACGTCCCGTTGTCTTCGCCTTATGGTTGTCCGGTCGAGGTCAACATTCGCTGGAGCACGCGCTTCCTCTCCCTCGCTATCTCTCTCTCTCTCTCTTTCCGTTCATTCGTAGGTTCCGAGAGGTGTGCGACGCCACTAGATCAAAGTAGATTTGATGGTCCAACAGCGGAATGATTGGCTTTCCATAAATTTTCACTGAGGGGAGCAAGCCAGCCAGCCAACCCCTGCCTCTCAAACTCGTCATCTCGAAAGCTGATGATAATCCCCAAGAAGTAATTGGACCCTCACTGAGTTTGGATGGTTGCGTCGACCGCTCTCGTCCTTTCGTTCACTTCGTTCATCGATGGCCTCAAGGTGAGAGGCCCAAACAGCTCACGCCCGAACTGACCAGTGGTCCAGATTCAACTCCACCGGTTCTTGAAAGGATGGCTATCGATAGTGATGGTCAGTGCAATCCGACGGGGTTCAGCGGGGAGTTCAGCAACGGGAAGCCCTCCAGATGCTCGAGTTGAGGGCTTCTTTACCACGTTGGGTCTCGAGCTCTTCCCCAACGATGTCGAACGGTTGTCCCGGGAAGTTTTCGTCCAAATAACGGAGTCAACAAGACCGATCGCAGAATCTCACTGCCTCTCAAAAAGAGAGATTTGAGGAGCGCGTTTGATGGAACTAGAAGAGCGAGCTCCTCCAGACAGGGACGCCGGTCCAACGACCGGTTTCTTCAAAGAACCTCGAACTGACCCCCGTCCAGTTTGAACTCGAGTCCTCTTTTTTTATACTGCTCGGCCTCTATGGAAATATTTGCACTATTTTTGCTGCTCACGCGTTTTGATGAAATCCGAGAGACTTCAACACAATGGGGGGAAACCTCTTCGAAGACCCTTCTCACACATCATCATCATCCTCGCCAATATCGGTTTCTGCATGGAGCTTCTCAGATCCGAAGCGGATAAAACTCGGGCTCTGAGCAGAATCTATCGATACGAATCGGAGCAATTCCAGTCTCAACAAACGAAAGACTCACGCGCTGTTGAGTTCTGAAATCGAGACATTCTTGACGAGTTCTTAATCGTTGAAATAGCCAAATTTAGAGACTTTGCTGCAGTTCTGGGTTCATCGGTGAAGCTGGCCCAAGGGTGAACCGTCCTACTTCATTTTCGAAACTCCGTGTTATGGCAGTTCGAATCCTAATGTACTACTGGCTCCTTATTCAAAACCAACTTGTCTGAGCCTTTGCACCTTGTCTGGCTCGAAACGAATGATCATCAAATTCCATTGTCCTTATTATGGTACGAGACTCCTCCCCAACGGTGGAACATAATGTTCTCGGAGAATTTCATCAATTCTCAAAACTTTTCGAAGCTCCCAAATCTCCACCTACTCACCCCCTGGCGCTATTTTTCTCTCCAGTCCGGTCCGTTCTTTCTCGACCAGCGCGCTCGCTCGACAGCTAACTCCGGTCCCCGCGGCTACTCTCTGTGGCTCTTCTCGGCCCTCTTCTCCCCCGCCTGTCTCCCCACTCCCTTCAGAGCGGGTTTGGCGCGAACTCTCTCTCTCTCTCGCTCTCTTCCTTCAGAAAGAAGCCTTGGGGGTTGTTGTCGAACGAAATCGGAATGCTTCCTTGGGATCGATTTTCGTCTCCATGGCAACCGTTGAGAAGAGAGTTTGTAAAAAAATTGCCAAATGTTCCCCACGCCCGCTCTCGCCGAAGGGAAAAGAAGCTTTTTGCTATATTAGAAGAAAAAACTGCTTTTGGCCCCCAGCGCCCTCCTCGACTCCTTTTCGCCCCTTCCTCTATTTTCGGGACCGTGCTCTCCGGCCGGCCCGACCGCCTCAACACCAGCCTCGACTCGTTTCTCTACACTTCCTTCCTTTTACGAAACTCGCTCTGTCGGAAGAAGCTCCAGCGTAGTTGTGGCGAAACCGATCATAGGAAGACGCACGCTGGCTATCGGCCTGATCCACGTTTGGTTTTGGGCCGCGTCCGCTCCTTTTCGTTGATTTTCGTTGGTGACGGATTACATATCGAGTTTCAATCGAACTCAATCCGTCCGGCAATCTTACTTCGTTTCGGGATATCCTCCCAGGGATACACCGTCGAACTCCTGAAACAGAACTTGCCCGTCGTCCGGGAGTCCTATTTCAGCAGAAGAGTCCCGTCGACTGCCGCATCGGGTCTGACCATCCTTTCTTGGCTGCTAGCAGAGTTATCGCATTTCTCGCGCCAACTTGCCGATTCTAGATGATTCCACTCCGTCTTTTAGCAACTCCCTCGAATCTCTGCAAGTTCACGTTTCACTTCCTGTCGGGATATTTTGTCCGAGCGGCCTCCTTCGCGGACTAGACGCCAGGCCTTGAAAACATGAGTCGCGCCTCACGTTCGTGAGCGCATATAGATGTTGAGTTGACCTGCTCGCGTCGCATCTCCAGCCGTAGAGGAATGGCCGTCCGGATATTTCCTCAGTCGGCGCGGAGCCGCCCAGTTAAATCGTGCGCAAACGCCACCCGGAAAAGACCTGATGACGTCGGCGATGTTTCCGCCTGCCGGAGTCCGATTGCTATTCCATATTCGGGCGCCAGCTTCCTTCCTGGCTCGCACGGTCAATCCTTGTGGGGTAAGAACAGAGCCGAGGAGTGGTTTCGCCGCTCCGGGAATTCCTCACTGGGCGAACAGAGACGAAATCGAACGATTTGCTGATCCAGCTGAACCGGTGCTGCCGGTCCCCTCTCGGACGGACCATCCCGTCGGCGGATGATGTCGGCGACGCTCGCCGGCGATCTCTTTGTGTTGCGAGGCACAGAGCTGCGATGGTAAACGACACCTACACGTTTTCACACGAATGCAGATCGACATACATTGTACAACAACAGGTCGTCAGACGGAACGACCTGCTGGCCGTATGTGCTGAGTGAGCTCGCGACGCGGCGAGAATCTCAACGAGGATCCCAGCGTCGCGCGGACCTGACCCGGTGGCTCGACTCACGCGGATGACATCCGACTAATGGTCCGAGACGTTCGCTTGCAAGCATGTGCTCGACGTGCTGTCTTCTCTGCGCGCACCGCAGCTCGCCCACGCAGCAGCTCTCACCGTCCTTTGGTACAGCGTGGCCGAGGCTTTCAAACGGACATTAAGGCGTTATCTCGCTCGGCCATTGGAGACTTGGGCTACAAATCGGAATTCGTAATCGCGCCGCCGAGCCAGGTGTGAGAGCCTCTTGTAGCTCGACTTGCCTCGCTTCGCCTTGTCTTACTTTCTTTGGCTCGCCCGCTCCGCTAGTTTTCGCTCGAGGAACAGGCCGCCTTGAACCTTAGTTCTGATCGAGAGCACAACTCCCGACTCTTTCCGAATCCCCGAAGACCCATAAAATCGAATGGATTCACGCAGAACTGTTTCAGTTCAGCTGCATTCGGCAGAGCGATCACCTCCTACGTTCCACGCACGAACAACAAGCGCGTGTCTCAACAGCAAACTGCGATTTCGAGTATCGTTGCGAGGGTTACTATTTTCATTTCTAGCTTTCGAGGCATTCGGTCGAGATCCCAGTGAACTTCAGTCGCAGTCTTGGCAATAAGGAGTTTCCTGCTTGAGAGCCGCTGGGAGGCCTAGGATATGAACGGACTGACTGGCCGGCCGACTAGTCCGTCGGTCAGCTAGCTCGGGAGTTTGATTTCTGTTCGACTTCATCTCCGGGGACCGAGTGCCTTCTAAAGATACCACGCCAGGCCGCCAGCCGAGCGGCCATCACAGTCGACGTCAAATTGAACCTCAGGGAGGACAGATCGCTCCGTTGTGGAAAGGCCGAGTGATGGGCAGAGCCAATCCTCGCCAATTTTTGCCCAGCCGACTCCCTTCTGGAAGAAAATAATCTCAATGCCGAAAGCGGGATATTTGCTGACGTTATTTCTCTGTTGAACACGACAAGGAGTGTCACTCGAAGTCATCGTTGAGTTGAACTCGCTGAAGAATGCACAGACAGAAGCACGAAGCGATTGATGGGCCCTCTGTCCTCGAGTCCGTGATTTGTTCGCGAGCCGACAAAAAAACAACCTCGTGCTTCGACCAAGCCCGACGAGAGCGATTGAAAGCGAGGGGATTCGAGGGGAATATTTGAGGCGCGTGGCTTCAAGGTCAACAGAAGGTTGCTCTGAAATTGATTGGGTGAAAGGCAGCAGGTGATGAAATGAGATCGAACGAAGCGGTGGAAGAATAGACTGATGAGCGAGCGCATGCGACCGAGTGCCACAATACGACGGCTCTACATCGGTTGCTGGGCGGTGTCAGCATCGAGCTCATGAACTTCCCGAATCGCGCGATTCAGACGCATTCCTACATGATTCAGCACCTCGAGATGGTTGGTGATAAGGTCATCACCCTGATCTCCCGCGAGGCTGCTCGATCTCAGCAGACTTGCGGCCATCCAGGCGACACACGTGCGTTCATTGAGCTCATCACAACATCTTGGAGTGTTCGATCTTCCCGTAGATCAGAGCCGGAGAGTGAGAGTAGCGCTCGAGCGGGTCGAATTCAACATTGTCCAGGAGGGCTCTAACCCGATCTATACCTCTTTCCAGTCTGTCATCCAAATGCCTGGTTTTCGCAGTCTTGGCGACGATGAAGAAGTTGAATTCGAATGCAAAGTTTCCGACAAAGGTTTTGAAGCGACCTTGGTGTGTGGACCCGGAACCGGCGACTGCAAAGGCTCTCACCGGCGACCGATGTCGAAGAAGAAGTTCCGCAAAGTCAGGTATTCTTCGTCCCTGATTCTGTGGTTTTCTGAGATGTCCAGAGACTTCGTATCTAGTGGCCCCGGATCAGATGCGATCTCGAAGATACCTGCTTATCTCAAAGAGCTCGTTCTCCGTTCCAGATGTTACAACTGCGGGGAGTTCGCGAATCATATCGCCGCTAAATGCAACGAGGGCCCACTACCCAAGCGATGCCATCAATGCAAATCATCTGATCATCTCATAGCGGACTGTCCGTTGAGGGCAGTGAAAGTTGAGGAAAATCACCCAAACGGGGATCTCCCAGACAATGACGCGCCCACCGGAAACGCTGTGCACTCAGGTAGCCATTTCTCTCGGCTATGATATTCCATTCCCCTGATACTGTCTCAAGCTCGGCTTTTCGGAGTTCCCTCGAATCCATATAAAGGTCGTTTCCATTGTTCCAGACTCCGGGCTGGATAATCAAAGCTCTGAAGAAGAGGCCGACGACAAAACCAAAGAGTGAAATTCGGTTTTTGGTTAACACGACCAACTTCCTTCTGCCGCCCGCGCGAAACGAAGTGTTCAATTCTGTACATATACTCCGTAACGAACTACAAGACGAAGAGGTCCCGAGTAGCGGGAACAGCCTCCTGCGCCTGTCTTCCGAGCGACCTAATCGAATCAATCGGAAAATTGTATTCATCAAGAAGCACCAACTGAGAATCTGATGTCTTGCTCGATTGGATTGCTGAGTTTATTTCTATTTCAATGCTTGTCCATTTAGACGACTGGGCCGGTCTGAATCTGTTAATCGTAGAGCCGCCGGTGAAACCACTGGCAACCCGACGGCGGCTATACACAGAAGGTACGCAGCGGCTTTTGTGAGAATTTCTAGTCCCCCAACGCTCTCTGACCTCATGAAATGGAGCGCCGATGTTGGAAATAGCTTCCGGAATGAGCTACTTATGGCGCAAAATAAGTTTCTTCAAATTTTCCGATCGTTCTCGAGCGCTCCATGCATGCACACGGTCAAGGTCTCCGTACTCCCTTCCTTATTTGACAACATCGCAAGGTTGATCTGTTCAGATACCAACCATCGATTTGCGTCTCGCGAACGGACTTAGATAGCTGTTAGTTAGCCTTGTCTCTAGAAAGAGGGTCTTTCTGAGCGAAAATCAAAAGAAATCCCGGTCAGCGTCACGCACTCACCGGTTTCAGATGAAAATTGTAAATACAACATAACTCTAGGTAATCTGAGCCGATGTATAGTTATGAATGGAACGAAAATGAATAAACTAACACCAAAAAGACGAGTAGGCATCGACTTCGTCCTGATTGTTTTCGCCAGAGCAGCATCACGCACGTTTCCCAAACTTCTCCAAGCGTGATGAGCGGAGCTAGGAAATTCAGGAACTCATCAGTTTATGCCTCCCATCTATCCACATCGGGAGACGGATTAGTGATTCACTGACGGCCGAGCTTATCAGTTCTCATGGCAATGAGGCCTAATTCATCAATCAATTGTTCATCCACCCTTGAACCTATGAATTGACGGATGATGATTAATGAATAATGCCTGAACTTCCGAGCTCCAGTGATGAACGTATCCCTGTTTTTCCGGAGTCACATAACACTATTTTATAGAGTTTTAGCGTCACTTCAACAAGAGAGATATTCTTGTTAGCAGAAAATAATCAATCAGACACTGTGTCGACAGAGCTCTTTATTGTTATCAGATACATAGATCCGCACAGCTAACCTAATAGTTTTTAACTTCTTTCAGATATTCTTGTTTCGTTTTCATACCTAATTTTGCCATGTCCTTTGCGTTGGTCGGATCTATGAGAGTCAATGGCAAGTAGTACTCGATTAAGAGTTCAGCATCGCGTAACTCCAAGCCGTATTCCTTAGCAGCTTCTTCTGCTTTGTACGCTTTCGGATTGTTGCAGTGTTTCGATAGAAGCTCTAGCACCTGCCCTAGCGTTAGCTTCCCTTTCGGCACGCTCTTCGGTTCTATGAAACCGTAAACAGTCTGGCTAGGCACCCCACGGTTCTGGGGGAGGTTTTCTTGAACTCGTCGGATTTCAGGCTGTAAGTCAAGAATTTTCACTACTCAGAAATTATTCGTTACCCGGGGCATCATTGATATGGTGGTCGATCCCATGGATTCGTGCACGACAACCCGACCACCTCCTCGAATGAGCCGCGGTTGGAATTTCGCTAGGGAGTCCAACCGCGCGCTTTGACCACTTTTTCGCGCACTCAGGAATTATTATCATACTTCCTCAGTTCAGCTAGTGCCACTTTCAATTCTTCACGGAGCTTCCGATGCTTGATCTTGTGGGATATCAGAATTACGCGCCGCCTAGCATGCTGGAGATCAGCGGTCATTTCTCGACCGGGGACGAAAGTTACAAAAGAGGTCGAAGATTGGGGCTAGAATGAGGTTCTGCATTCGGAATTGTTGAATATCGAAGAAAGAAATAATACTAAATGGCGCTGTGGATAGAATCTTCGCCCTGTCTGCTAACTTGCAGGAAACCAGTCAGTTTTTGCCCCGTAGTCCACCCCAAGGGAAATGTTTTTCCGAAGAGGAGGAAGACTTTTTTTTCCATCCTTCCGTGTGTAAACAGGTGTGCCATCCGTGCATCCGAACATCCGGGTCCTTCATCGCACCATATCATAGGTTGAGGAATAGCACGGCATGAAAAGGGGTCGCAGAAGCCTTGAAATACTTGATTCGAGGGTCGATTCGACCATACTTTTCGGAGTCCGTGGACCCGGGTATTCGAGGCCGGACCCGTGGTCCCAGATATTCGAGACTGGACCCGGGTGCGTACTCAGTTCCTGATACCCGGGTTTCGGGACCCCTGAACATGAAGTGATTCTCGGTGGGCCAGCTGATTTGTGAGAGGAGGAATTCGTATTTGTGTGGGCTATCTCATCTCCACTATAATCCGGTGGGCCGCAAGGAGTTGGCTGGCTGGTCCCAGCCAACACTCCGTTGAGCCCAACGAGCTTTTCGAAGCTTTGTTTCAGAGGACGAAAAAAAGGCGCAGCACATGTGTCATTCCGGAGTCATGGCTTTGATGTCACAATTCATCTACGGGAGCATTTTTCTTTTGTTCAGCGATTGCCAGATAGACTGAGGGTTCGTTTCAGACACATGGAAGTCCAGAATAGGCCCCGGCTGCTCATGAGGGGATCCAGGAAGACTCAGCTTGAAGTACCAACTCATTAGCTGGTAAGGTTGGGAATAACCCGTCTCATACTCACGTTTACTCCCTCAGAAACAACTTTGACGTCTCGCAGTCTGTTTTCCAGCATATCGCTCCGTTCCAGGATCTTGGAGCGAATCTCCTCTGCAACAGAATAAACGAACCGTAAGCTTGAGCCGGTGCCCCATCAGGAGTCTCATATCATCGCGTTGGATGTGAACCGATACTACGGGATGCTCCCATGTCATTAGATCTTGGAGCGCTGGGGACAGCTTTCGTGGTGCCTTACTTTGCACTTCTTCGGGTACAATGGGGCCTTTGACTTTGTGTCGAGGTGCCTGGACCGGCTTGTCCTTAGCAATAGCTCTTTCAGCTCGGTTCTCGATATTGAACGACCGCATCGGTTTCGTGATGGCTCTGCGAACTGCGTTACCCATCTCACTGACGTTGACTTGCAAAGTTACTGTGGGCACAGTGACGCTCACTAGTTTCCGACAGTCTCTCCAACGACATCCGATGCGCGCAACGTCCAGAGAAGAGGTGTAGGGCGAGCTGCGTGCAGATGACTCTTAAACCTCGGAACTACTTCAGCGGGGCTAGGGAAGCATGATGATCGATTCACGCGAGCTCGACCTGTGCTCCATACGCGGTCCTCTCCAGAGCCTTGGAGCCTCAGACAACCTCTCCTACGTACACTAGAATGGATGGCACCCTTGAAACCTCGCGAAAAGGTCGGTGAGGGCAGATTGCTTCACGTGGAAGGATCCGTGTCTTAAGAAGCGGAGCTCAATCATAACACCGTCGACCACCAGATCGCGAGTGAGACGCAGGTACCGCGTACCGAGCGGTACTGTTGCGGTTGGCTACCGTTTGGAGAAATCAGCGAAAATGGCGGGTTTTCATAACGCTAGACGGCGACACGGCGCTCTCCACTTTGAAGGGGCGACGGACGCTTCCGTTGTAAACAAACTCACGTCCGCGCTATCAGTGACAACCACGTCCGCGCTCAGTATCCACCGAATTCCCTCTCGTCGCGCGCTGGAAGAAAGAAACGATCAGATAGAGAAGTAACGAGTTGAGCTAAAGTTCCTCGCTGCCGTCCGGAAGCAAACGAGGGCGCTTGGGGCTCGCTATCGAGGTCGCCCACGGCTGCGAGAGACACGAAATCAGTTGCGAATCATCTAGCAGGGGTGCGCGAACCCTGCCCGCGAGAAGCTCCGATGGTGCTTCTGGTACACGTAAATGGAGGCAACTTCACTCTGCTGTTACAAGTTCCAATCCCTCTTCCCCGGTCGTACTGGAAATTTTCGAATGTTCGCGCTGGTCACCGCTGCAGCCAGCTCATTCAGCCCGTCGTCAGCTCAGCCCTCCGTTCGCCTGCGCCGGCGTCTGATCCCTCCCGACGCGCCTCCGCTGCACGGGAGCCAACCACAACAGTACCGTTTTCCGACTCGGAGAACCAGTTTCAGACATTGCCACATTCCTTGAACTCGAGCCCACCACGTAGCTAACGGATTTCCGGAACTCGTCTTGAGAAACAACAGTCCAGGCTCAAATTGATCATAGTTCGAGAGAAACCCAAAAAAATTTGTCTTCTTCATTGATATAGGTTGTTTTTACCCATGCCCATGTTCGAGTCAGTCGTGACGGCATGGATGCCGTATCATCTGCCCCAGAGATGCGCCGAGTTTCCTCAATAGCAGTTTGGTTTTTATCAAAGCTGTCGATGAAACCATCGGAACCTTCTCCTCCATTGCACAGAAAGTAAGTGCAAGATATCGGCAATTTCTCGAACGTCGCTTCGCTCGGAGATCGATAGGGACGATCCAAATCAGGCTGTACCACTGAAATTATCAGCCTGCACTATTGAAACTTCGAGCTTTGGGCGGTTCGGCCCTAAGCGATCATATATTTTCCCTCTCAGTCCCAACAGAAATCGTGCATTCCACGAACCAGCTTCTTGGGCCCCCTACAGAGATCTTCCGTTGGTGTTCCCGATCAGCATGGTCCATTCTCAGTCACTGAAGACCTTAATGAGGGCCCAGGTTGAGCTCGTTACAACGCATGACGCGCGAGCTTACCTCAGGCCCGACTCCGCGGAGTCTTCAAAATGAAGATGGGGACTCGGTCGGCTTTTCGTCGATATGTGGCCCCATTCATCCGACCCGTAGCAACACATCTCTTATAGACACTCTGTGTGGACTTCGAGGTTTTCAACCGACGGCAAAAGGGCTCGACTCGGAATGAGACGTCCCACGATGGTCCAAAAATAATCTCAGCCCTGCGGCTTCAGGAGTCTGGCCTCAGAAGCTCTCGTTCCAAGATCTTGAGACGGAGAATGTCTCGTCACTGAGTTGCCGGATCCCAATGCGAAAACTCGCCAGCCATTTGCTCCTCGCTGATGTTATATGATATCGACCAGCTTGTTTTAAGATGCTGGCAACGTTCCAGCGGGAGAAACCATGGCGGATCCTCGGAACCGATGGAGACATGACTTTTCATCGGCGATTCCATTCCAGCTCTCAAAGTTCTCACTTCGGTTTCATCCATTGTCGCTAGATGGGGCGGCGAGCAGTCATGTGAATAATCACAGTTCATGGTTAAAACCCTGCTCGCATGGGGAACGATGGTCCTCGAATCGCAGACACTATCTTTCTCGGATGACTCTATCTTCGTATGGACTAAGTGAGCCATTTTTCCCTTTCTCGCTCTCTAGCGAAGAGCACGGCGAAGGGTATCTAGGTACACTGGTGACCGAGAGGGAGAGCAAACCACTTTCTGAACTGAGAATCCTCGAGCTTTCACTCAATTCCATCCGAGATCGCACGCTTCAGTCTCTCCAGTTGAAATCTATCTATGTGGACACAAGAACAGTATTGGAGCAATCATCTCAGAGGAGAATGAGAACATGTTCGAGTGTTGCTAAGATCATGCTGAGGTTTTATTAATCTTTGGTCGTCAGTTCTTTGAACGGTATTCACTGCATCCGAGTTGAATCGATGCGCCGTCATCCCCAGGTCGGGGAAGCGGCGATGAAGCATTTGATATCACCGGCTTCTAACGCTCACCTCTTCAATAATAACGAGTGGAATCAGTAGCAGTCCGATCACTGGTTGAGCGGTGGAACGCCATAGTAGTCGAATAATTTTTGACGGAATTAAAGAGTCGATCGATCTCTGAATCGATCCGATGTCTCTCAGAGGGGCCATTCTTTTAAAAGATCATAAAAAGTTCCCTCGACTTTCGAACTCCTCCAAGGTAGAGACACCTTTTGCTGTCTCGAAGTTGCCTGATTATTCCTCGTGTCCCGACGAGAGATTCCTCCAGGCGATTGAGGCTTTTTTAAATTTCCTCTTTGTTCCGTTCCACATATCCGAGGAGAGACATCGATGGATGTCGAATCGAAGGGTGAAACCGAAACGAGTCAAGTTGCCCAGAAACAGTCGCCGAGGACTCGAACCACGTGCTCCATCCTCCGGCACTGCACTTGCCACAGTTCACGATATTTGACTGAGTTCCACCGGTGGTCGTGGTTGGGGACCGTGACCGATCGGTCTCGGAAAGCTCCCCAGCTCCTGCCTCGTCCCCATAGGAGCGGTTCCACAGCTGCAGCTGTTAACGGATATCGAAATCGTCCCGTAGCTCGCGGAGCTTCAGCACTAATCGGCTGACGCAGAAGCCGGGTAAGAGTCCCGGTTTGAAATGAACCAGCATGCCATCGAGGCACTTTTAAAGTCGAGCTCAGGTGAACGGTGCAGAGTGCAGTCGCCATGTAGGATTCTCGAATGAATGAAGCTGCTTTCGCGGATGGTGCGGATAGCGCAATCGTAGATGCGAATGTCGTAGCTTGTATCGCAGATGACACAAAAAGGATTGGACGTTGAAAAGGGCGACTAACGACGCGCCTGGTAAAGTATAGAGCAGCTGAAGAGTTCGAATAGTCGCGCTGGAAGAATGGCCCCCCCGCGCGGCCAGGCCTCAACTGGGCGCCTTGGCGAATAGGGCGAATGTCAGATCGTACTCAGTGAAGCGACACATTTGTAGTTCTTTCTGCTGGAAACCCTGCAAGGCGAGTTCGTCGAAGTGACGAACTGCTTTGGACGCTACGGAATCCTTCGAAGCGAACACGGTTGCTACGCATTTGCCGGGTTTGAAGATACGCATCACCGTCGAAACTATCTGGTCGTATTTCTCGTGAGGAAAATTGGTCTCGAAGCTCACGTAGCTGCACTGAGGTTCGGGAGTGATGTGGATTGTCATGTAATGGTCCCCTTTGATCAGTCCATTCATCGAATAACCGCAGGGCGAGAATAAGAAGTCGTTGATCTTCGCCCCCGGATAGATTGTATCGATACCGGATTTACGAGTGGCTTCAAGAGCTGTGCTTGATTCAGCTTGGGTGAAGATCGACATGACACGAGGATCTGCGGAAACGGGTTACTATCAATAATGGTGGAAGCTTCCGTGGGATTTTGGGAAGATGCATGTCTGGCGAGAGGCTGACGTGGTTCACGTGAGAAACTGGTTCGGACGGTCCAGAATCTTATACGGACTGTCAACTCACCGAGGTCTTGCATTATGAGCTCCAGCGTTTGGTCGGCTCGATTGATGTGATGACCCTGCAGCGTATAGAGATACCAACAGTCTCTATTGATGCTTCCGAGGCAGTAGGCGTTCCCATCCTTGAAGTACGTATCGAGGACTGCCGCTTCCTCTTCGAACGAAGAGTGCGGCTTGTCTTGGAGCTCGGGCCTCATGTAATTCTTTCGAGAGTAAAACACGTCCCGCACCTAGAATGTCGACCGGGTATGAGTAATCACGCGATTAAACGCTTGTGGGAGTCGAAGTGGGGTGAGGATTGTTCTGCTCCGATTAGCTCGGAAATTTAGCTCACCTTGTCGAATCCGGTGTACTGGTTCACGATGTACAGCAGAGCCTCGACACAACAAAGAAGTGTTGTGGTCCCGCAAGTTTTGAGGATGAAACGATCTTTGGAGATGAACATGGAGCTCTCGCTGCAAAACGTTGGAGGCGGCAATGAGTAAAATGTAGTGGAGCTTCTTTGTCGTGAATGGTTCTCAAGTGAACCTCAAGACGGTTGGACACAACTTATTCGTGGATCGAAAGTAATGGATAGCCTGGAGCTTGGGCCAGCGCCAACCCCGGAGTCCAACGACCAGTTATCAAACCCCGCTCAAGACCTCAGCTCGATTCGCTACCATTCGGATATCGGCACACGTTGCGTGCGTAGAGTTTCGTGAGAAGAAAGAGCGAGACTCGTGTTCAGTCCAGCCGGTGGAATCTTTGCCAACACCGGGGCGTTGTTGTTCTTGGTCTTGAGTTGAGCTGTAATAACCCGCAGCGAGCCCTAAGACGCAAAGGACCTACCTAATAGCATTGAAAATGCCGCTATTCAAATAATATTGGAAGTAGGACGATGCCTATGAGTATCATGTGAAGCCGATACTGTGAAACGAACACAAACGAAGTGGTGAAAGTCATCAGATCAACGCTGATTTTTGTCCGCCATTTGGAATAGCAACGCGAGGGGCGAGTATGCCCGTCTTGCTTGCCGTAGAAAATCAGAACTCAAATTAGAATGCTCGTGCATTCGACTACCCAGAAATGCAAAAGATCTGATAACTCCTCGCTTGACTTCCTCCATATTGACTCCAGAGAGTTGCGCGAAATAGAACGTCTGTACTGAGAATTCAATGGCTGAATCAGCGGGGAGAGCGATCGAGACAATAGCAAGGAACAGTGATGAGTACAGCCTTCGAGTGTATCCACTGATAGTTTGAGAAAATAAATTGGAGAGCTACGAGCTACGACTTCACTTTCCGGAAGAGAACAAAACTGAATCGCTCTTACGGAGCATCGAAATGTAATCTACAGGAGAATGCGTCTCGTGTTGCTGGATGCATAGTTAGTTTTCTGGAAAGATCTGCTTCTCAGAGAAAGCAGTCCAGGGCTCAACTGCTTCATTGTGTCGCCGTCACTTCTTTGGAAAATAACCAAAGTGTAATATACCCTAGCACCACGGAGTCAGTGGTTCCAGACCAACCGCGCGCCATCAAAGACGGCTTCGGCGGACAGGCTCTTGAGGTCTGGCCATCCACGACGTTAGGAACGGCGGAACATTTCAGGTGAAGGAGACTTTCAATCACGTTGAACCTATGAAAACCGACACTCCTACCCGGTTTCGTGGGACGCCGTCACGTCTCCACGAGACCGCGTAGGGAGTTCCGCCTTCGTGCTGAAAAGCATTTGTTAACTCATCCAGACGAAATTTACATCAGCAAAAACTAGCAAACTCACACTCGCCACACCAACTCACCCCTTGGTAACCCGCGGATTCCTTCGTGACCGCCATTTTACCATCCTCACCACCGTTAAAATCATTAGGACTCCTCAAAATGGTTTTGACTGATAGATTGTCATTACGGAACAATGAATTTTTCGGAATTCGTCAAGTCATTTTCGTAGGTAAAGGACAACTTCTCATCCCGGTCTGGCTAAACTCGGATGTGCTTGATATGACTTCGAGTGGCAGACGTCAACAGCTTTGGCTTATTCGTGATACCATGAGGAGTATGACAGATTCAATGAAACAGTCACAACAATAAAGTTTTGCCCAACGCCGAAGAGAAGCATTGCGTCGGGGTCTCACCTTAGAACATAAGCGTCTACTTCTTCATTACTCATTTGAGAGATGATTTCGCACTTCACCAGCTTGAGCATGGATTCCCACGTAGCCCTGCAAAGAAGACACCCGTTCAAGGAAAACTTTGCAGCAATATAAATTCTTCAAGATGGCATCCTCACACAACCCTACAGGCGCAACGATTCGATGGAGTCGAACAGAAATGGCCGGTGGCCTTTATCGGCATTGTGAACCGCTAGCGGACTTGGGTCCTGATCGGTACCACAAGCGAATTCAGGAGAGTAGGAGAATGAGATTTCGACCGAGGCCGACGACATTCTTCGCCAAAACAGCGGCGATCTCCCTTTGTCCGATACCGACAAAGTACCGCGATGATCCAGAATGATGACACATCCTGGTCCGTACTCCGTTTGCGTAAACTGTTTAGTTCTAAATGGACGAAATGATTCTCAGATGAAACCACTTCTTGCGAGTTTGCATGCGGGCTACGTGGCTACAGTGGCTGTATCCGCAAAATGTGCTCGACAATGTTCCGAGTGTAGCTTCACGATGCGGATCTCTGCCTCATACAACTGAAGGTGTGTATAGAGGCTCCATGTCTCTGATTCGGACCGTGGAGCATATCGCGTCAAAGCCGAGACATCACAGTTCCTTCAGCTTCGAGATGAGATGAAACGATCATGAATGTCACCGTATAAGGACTTCTTCGATGAACAACCTTTTCAGCGACCGTGGCGGCGATATCTGCGAGTCCCAAAGTTCACCCTACAAGAACTTACTTCTCAATCTAGATGGCTTGCGCTTTGCCTAGGAGATAGGGAAACTCGTCGAGCTCCGCAGTTTTGCCAAAGATGACCCGTCATCTTACGCATGAAGAGCAGTTCTACAAGTAGAGTTTGGACTTCTCGAGAGGATTCAGATTCTTGAAGAGTTCGATGTAGACAGCCTCGCAGCTTTTCTAGATATCATCTTGGCGATAACGAATGAGCTACGCACGGTGGAACTCAAAACGGATACAGTTTGCTCCTTGAGAATCATGTCATCCAGTATACGGTTCACTGAATCGAACACCTCTCTTGAGCCACGAAGGGCCCTTCCTACCAATGAGAGTCTGCGGCTTGGTTCGTCCGGTGAGGTTTTTGAATAATTCGGTCTCGGGCCAGATGCCGAGCTCGGCTGTGGGACCAAATCACCGCGAGTGAACTGGCGAGGCCATGCAATGTGGAGGCTCGAAGCTCTAGCCGAACCGGCCAACAGAACATAGCATATTTCTGCTGTTCAATAGAACGGCAACCGCAGGTTTCTGATCGGACTACACGTTATGAATCAGCCGATGATGCTCTATTGTGCCAACACAAACCACGGCGATGTAGCGACAGAGTGTCACTGTAGTCTCAGGAGGATTCGCGTTCCAAGTAAGAAATTCATAGCCAATCGACTCGACAATCCAGAGCCGAGCTCTTTCCGGAACCAAAACGATCAAATCGGAGAAGTCTCAGGCTCAATATTCACGGAAAACGATGTTGAGATTGCATGACCGGATCAATCGCTGGTACCGTCTCAAGAGTCCGTTGGAGCATGCGGTCATCCAGTGGTCGTGGTGGAAGAATCAGCATCGAGATTCGTTTTCAACGACTGAATCCATTTTTAGCACAACGGAGTGAAAATTCATATTCGATCTCAGATTTCATGTTTCTTTCTCGCGGAGACTGAGTCATTCCTGCTCATTTAGGGAGAGAAACCGAGCTCGAGCTTCTCAGCTCTGAACTCAGCAACGAGATTGCCGCATGGTGACATGGAGTAGATCACGCTGGAGGCCCTCAAGCTCCGCCGATGAAGTGGCATCTCGAAAATACGCTGCTCACTTCTCCGGCGGTGCGAATTCGATCGCTCGTGAGTCCTTTCTCGGAACAGTCCATCCTCAATCACTTTTCGCGGCGATTCGATGGCATTTCTGACGAGAGGCGTCGTGTTCTGCCTCGGCGTGTTGTGACCATGCACTAGAACTTGCGTGAACAACAACGGGAAAATTTTGAGAGCGAGTCTCAAGCAAGCGAGAAATGCCATTCAAGAATCAGGAGCAATCAGCTTGTGGAAGCTGCGTAGTCTAAATGGTTGATTCATCTCGATCGCCAAGAGCGAGTGTTTCTCGGACTGGCTGTCTCTCCTACGAGCACTGAGAGATGATTCTCAACTTTGGGTGGAGGGAATAGCTCAACTTTCCAATCCAATACTTTCCAAGAAGAGCATGGACCCGGAGAGCACGTATCCATCCGCTGGAGGAGCGGATGGAAACCTGATGTGCGGATTCTGGCTTCCATTTAATGGAAATCTTCATTCGTGTACATGGGATATGAGCCGAGCGAGGCAGCCATCGTTTCCAGCTCCGACTGAAGGCTATCCATGTGAAACGCAACCCTGCTGAGCGAAGTTTCGAAAATTCCAAACGGAAAACTGGATCAGCTGGAAACGTCTTCCGCGCGGAGAAAACCGTGTCGCGGCGCCATCGCGTCAGAGTTTTTTGACTGTATCCTGAGTGAGTCGAAGTCAGATCCGTCGATTCAGCGCGAGGATTCCGAGGATTCCGATGGTCACTTGTTTATTATTCGGGATAGCACTGACCTGCGGATGACTCTGAGGTCGCATTTCTTTGGACCTTCGATTCCGGAACGGGTTCCGAACCAAACCTCGAAGAGCTTCTCAGTGCCTTCAAAGAAATCGTTCTGGTACTCTTCACTGGACTCGCTCATCTCGATTCCGATATTCGTCGCTCTCTGATGAGCTGGACACTGTCACTCGGGTTTCTGCCAGGAACCTATTCTCCGGATCTCACCTAGGAGAAGGAGAGGAGGACTCAATAAGAGAGGATTTTGCAGTAAACTCCCTTAGCGGAGCCGCAACGTACCACAGAGTACCACGAAGAGATGCCTACAGGGCATTTAGTCAACACGATCAGATGTTGGAGTCCAGTATTCGTCTGATCGCACGCTCTCGGAAATCTCTTCCGCTGCGGGCCGATGACCTCTCTCGGACGGGCAGTCAAAGCCGAGCGGATGAGCGGAGGCCAGGAAGACTCTGCTTGGGCGAAAGGACCTGAACATCGACTGAAGGCGCGAGAAAACCCCCCGATGAACAACTGTCCGATGGAAGTGACGGCAATGCAATCTGACAGAGAAAATGTTGTGGCTTAGCTCCAGTCCGTATCGCTGGCCTCTTTGCAGAGCTCCACAAGAGAACACTGATATGTATGTTTCAGGTCCGAGAGTTCAGGGGCGCCATCTCTTACGGTCCGTTGTCATAATCACGCCGCGCAAATTTTCCGCGATCTACGGATCTCTGACGGCGGCGTTTTGCATCGTGAGCGACGAACGAAACTCGATCATAATCTCCTGATGCTCTCAAAGATGAATTTTGTTGGTAATTCATGATCGTCGAGATCATTCGCCATAAAGATTCCCATTCTCCATCTGATTTCCCTTCCCGCTTGCTGACAGCTGTTTCGCTCCGCTCTGTGGTTTGCTACAAACCATTCTGTAACAGGGCACTGGAGGAATTGATCCGCCGCAAATTCCGGGTTCTGAACCCGGAATCGAGTCGATAGGCCTGTGAAGAAGATGGGCTTCTCAGTACCATGCACGTAGGCACAACGACTTAGATGCACCACTCTCCCAGGACCCGTTACTTTTCCCTGCCTCAGTGTTAGGGAGATTCAAAGCAAGCGCGCTCGGTGGCGCCACATCCGCGCATGCGCTTCGCAGAGTCACCTTGCCAGAGCCAATAGCATCAGCAACTCACGCAGTCGACTCTCAGAGGTCGAAGCGTGAACCTCAGTCCTAACGAGTTTTCATCCTCATTCGATACCAAAATGGCAAAGGTCGGAATCAACGGATTCGGTCGTATCGGTCGCCTGGTGCTCCGCGCCGCTGTGGACAAAGGCGTCGAGGTAGTCGCTATCAACGATCCATTCATCGATGTCACCTACATGGTGAGTAATTTGCTCTTGACCCCATCCGTGACCCCAGCCAGTACATCTTTGCGCACGTTCTCGTCTCTCTTGCGGGCTTCTGAGTTCTCGTGATCAATTGGTTCCCTTCTTGGAGCGCGGTGATCGCACTATCTCGTCATGAATGGAGCCAAAGGTGCTGCCATAGCGATGCCGGCTGTCAGATGGCGTGGTTAAGATATCGCTGTGCGAATTCCGCTGTGCTGTAACGCGGTGATGAGGAAACAGGATGAAGATGTTATCGAGGGCGAATTCTCCTATATCTGCCAGCGTTCCCTCTGACCCAGAGCACAATCCCGGTCAGATGTTGTTTTCAATAATGAAATACAAACTATATTTGACCTTGAGACGGAACTCGTTGAAGAGGGCCGAAGCCGTTGATGTCAAGGAACTTCGAAGCTCATGAAAGACACTGAGATGTTTAGCATAAGCCACAGTCAGGCAATACTGACAGGCATGGCAGTTTTCCTGGATCTGATAGTGCTTACGTCTCAGAGAGATATCCAATCGGGTGTTTACCCGCCGCGCTTCAGGCTCGAGCATCTATTGCTAGGTACCGCGCTAATCGAGGCCACTTCCATCTCATCAATGTTCCTCAATGCTGGCAGTTTTGGTCGTCTCATTGCCTTCTGTATGCTGAGAGTTGCTTGAATGCAGCTTTACCGAGCTCCGGAACTAGTCGCTGTCACACCCCCTTTCATTGGGAGGGCAAAATTTGGAAAGTTACCTTCCTGAAAGGACCCCCACGTCGATCCGAGCAGCAAGACAGAAAAATGAGCCTGGTCTTTGAATTTTCAGGTGTACATGTTCAAGTACGACTCGACCCACGGTCGATTCAAGGGTGATGTTCATGAGGAGGGTGGCATGCTCGTCGTCAACGGCAAGAAGATCCAAGTCTTCCAGGAGTCTGACCCAACCAACATTCCGTGGGCAAAGGCTGGCGCTGAATACGTCGTCGAGTCAACTGGAGTGTTCACTTCTCTCGAGAAGGCCGAAGCTCACCGGAAAGCTGGAGCCAAGAAAGTCATCATTTCTGCTCCGTCCCCTGACGCTCCAATGTTCGTCATGGGAGTGAACCACGACAAGTACGAACCCAGCATGCACATCGTGTCGAACGCCTCTTGCACCACCAACTGCTTGGCTCCTCTTGCCAAAGTGATCCACGATAATTTCACCATTGTCGAGGGTCTGATGACTACCGTGCATGCCACGACTGCCACTCAAAAGACCGTGGACGGTCCCTCCAAGAAAGATTGGCGTGGTGGTCGCGGCGCGGCCCAGAACATCATTCCGTCTTCAACTGGCGCTGCCAAAGCTGTCGGAAAAGTTATTCCTGAGCTCAATGGCAAACTCACAGGTCAGTGATGAAGTTCAAAGAGAAACTCAGAATTCTCGAAGCGCCCCGTGTGGGAGTCGATAGTTATAGAGCTCACAGGGGGTAACGATTGAACATTCCCCTTCTGAAATCGCAGGTATGGCGTTCCGTGTCCCGACTCCCGACGTCTCTGTCGTGGACTTGACTGTTCGTCTCGGCAAGGACGCTTCGTACGATCAAATCAAAGCAGCCTTGAAGGCCGCAGCCAACTCTGACCAATGGAAAGGAATCCTCGGTTACACCGAAGACGAGGTTGTGTCGACCGACTTCCTCGGAGACACTCACTCCTCTATCTTCGACGCAAAGGCCGGAATCTCTCTCTCGCCGACCTTCGTGAAGCTGGTTGCCTGGTACGACAACGAGTACGGCTACAGCAATCGCGTGGTTGACCTCATCAAGTACATGAGCTCGAAGGAATAAGTTCATGACCATCACGTATCGACTACTCGAGTACCGTACTTCGAATTATGGATTCACCGAAAGCGGGGACAAATCAGGAGAATCATTCGGAACATCCTGGTTGATTGTTCTTGCTCTGAGTTGTTCTTTCATAGGAGCCCCACGGGCTCTCTTGGTTCTTAACGGTGGTCAAGTTCTGTCGATGACGAGGATTCGATTTTAACTGAGTGTCAATAAATTGAACCATTTTCCTAGCTGAGGTCGGAGGAGTCGTTTGGTTATACTTCGGTTGTGGTAGAGGAGGAACTTCCAAAATATTGACAGGTACGCGACCTGAGACCGAATGTTCAATCCTCGCTTCGCAGACAGTGACAGACCTCGTGAGACAAACAAGATTGTGGTATTGCGGCTTTCCTCGTCACGATCCAGCTTTGGCCTCAAGCATTGAGAGAGTGACATTCATTTCGAAGGTCTTCGTACAAACGGCATCTTGCAGCTTTCCGTAGCACCGAATTACGCTGGAACGAGGAGGTTCAATCGCTCTGCCGCTTCGTACGCCCGCTCGCGCGGAGTTGAGAGGTGGGCATCGGCTCACAGTGAGCGCTCTGTTTCATGAACATGGTCATATGACTGTTCAAATACCATCTTTGTCGGAAAGGGTTCTCAGGAGGAAACACGGCAATGCAAGCCAGCGCTCTTCGGTATCGAGAGGAGCATCCAACAATTTTCCGCTCCAATGCTGAGACCGAATGGAGCATGATGAGTCTGCCTACGTCCAATGTCGTCGACGTGGATCGTGACTGGCGACCGTGTTCTCATCAATATAGGATGTGTCAACTTCGCTCTCGTCGAGAATCGTTGATATCGCTGATAAGAAGATGGGCTCGTTGATATTTTCGGTGACGTTCCCGGGACACACTGGAACTGAGTCAGATGATGGACTTGGTACGCTGTGTTAATGACTTTGTCATTTCTTCCCTCCATCCCCTCTTCCCACATGCTATCAGCCTCCAGGCTCATTGCTTCCTGGAAGATCGTGTTTACTTTCCCTGTGAGTGAACGTCTTCCGATTCACGAGATGGCCCTATCAACGTGGTCCCATCCCACGACGGTGGATACTCTCTCCGGAGCGCGTCAACCCGGCCCCAGGCCCTGGGAGTCGAATTATTTTGATTCGAATAAGCGGAGCATCTCATTGGGCGGGGCGAGTTCATCTGATCTTTCGTTCTGTGCCATAAACGTGACGGATCGGCAGACGGGACAGGCTCATAGTTTCCTGATGTCATTGTCAGCTGCATTCGGATCCTGGCTCAGGTACAGGGAGACTCGCAGGGGAATCTCAGTATCGATGGAAAAAGGAGATAAATCTAAGCTCAAAGGGTTCATCAACCTCCTGAGCTGAGAATTCTTCAAATGCCAGTTGATCAGTATTTTAAAAAGGAATGACACGGCTGCGAGATTCCTATGCGAATTTCACGGAATCTACCGCGGATCAAAACCAAGTTTTGTTCTATTTCACTGCTAAGAATATCTACCTCGTCGAGAAATTGGCCGCTGGGGCCGAGCAGACACCAGGGCCGGGTCGACTCCGGGGCCTGTTTGACTCGGGGGCCGGCTTGACGTGCACCGTGCTCGCTCAAATCACGATCAATCGACTCGATTGAATCGATTGACTTCTTCCTCTGTCAGAAAGCCGGAGGAAATACGTGGACTATTTCCACTTGAAGGCAAACTTTGAGCCGGGGTGGCAATGGCTGCCGAATGAGGCGAAACGACGCCCTTCCTCTTATTTTTCGTACTTCAAAGATAATTTCGCTTTCTATGACGGTCGGTGGTTCAAGAACACCGATGAGCCTCAGGGAAATATGAATAAAGGGGAACCGGTGACGTGGAGAAGAACTGTCGGGGGATCCAAACTCGCCTTTTCCGAACCATCGACTTGAAGGCGGATATCATCGAAAGGTAGGAACTCGCGATTTTATTTCTGTGAATTCAATGGAAAAATGTGACAGGAAATTATCCGCCTCCGCCCCCAGAATTTCGTGGTTTCCCGCCAACTGCAGGCTCAGACTGCGTTGCAGTTGTATGCCTTTTGTCGTCATCAATGGATTCGGAGCTCCCTCCGAGGGGCGACTTTCTATTCCGCAGGAGCGCGACCACGGAACACGTTCCGGCTCTTCAAAGATGGTTATTCTTTCCCTCGTCTCGTGCGAAAAGACGGCGAGAGTTCCGTATCTGAGTTACCTGGTCAAAAAGTGATCCAGAATAATCCTAATACAACGACGAAGGTGTGTAGAACGAGCTCTCACTGCCAGTGAGCAATCCCACTTGAATATCATCGGTATCAATAATACTGACACAGTTTTACCATTCAGAGATCAAGTGTTCACTGTTCCATGGGATCATAGAGAGCCAGCCGGCCGCGCTGCGCGCGGCTGGACGGCGTTCCCTGGCATCGGAGCACTTTTCTCGGGTCTCGTGATCACCCCTCCAGATTCGGAGAAGTATGGTCAGATTGGTCTCGGAATCACCCCTCCAGACTTGTAAAGTAATGGCCAGATCGAGTCCGGCACCACCCCTCCACCTTTTGAGAAGTACGGTCAGACCGTTACCGGGACCACCTCTCCACACTCGGAAGAGTATTTTCAGATTAGTCCCGGGATCACCCTCATATCTTCCAGAAAAAGTGCGGGCAAACAGACAAACTCACAGACGAAGCCGATTATATATAGTAAGGATCGCAGCTGAACAGAAAAGAGAGACCAGTAGGGCAAGGAATATTGAGGGAACAAGAATTGCTGCCTCGATGTTGAGACGAGGGGTTGTCGGCCCTTGGAAGCATTCTCATCATCCCTCCAAGGCGCTCCTGAGGAACGGAACACATATTTACAACCACGGGCTCCTCCGTACCAGTGTGACGCCTAACCTGCTCCGTTCCAGAGTCATCATGCCCACTAGCGACTAGATCGCGCGGTGTGAGTATCCAGCCGGCGAACCACAAACGTTCCACGAGCGAACTGCTTTCACTACTTAGCTCGGGGCTCACAGCGCAGGCAACATTGGGCGGGCTTATTCTGCCGCGTTCTGACCCATGAGACCCAACTTCGGGGTCTGACGGTCTTTCACAGTCCGATTCCCAGGGAAAAAGTCTTATAGATGAGTTACTGTCACTCGTTCGAGCTCGGACTTAGCAGATGAAGTTCCATGGATGCAATGACCTGAACAAAACTTGCTGTCCCGCGCGGGACTCCGAGCGAGTCACGAAACGGCGCTGCATGCTATGGGTAGCACCCGCGAGCTTAACGAAATTAAGATCGTACTTCACAGGATCATTTCTGTAGTCGATCTAACGTATCCGCTTGCCGGATTCGTACACCCTGAAGCCTCGATGATGCGTTGAGGGTGTGAGCCTGAGCGTGAAACTGGTTCGGATGGGGTCTCACGACCTCTTCCCCTCCTTGAGGATCGTTCGACCCTGGCGACAGGGGAGATGGCTCGCACTCAGTCTGAGCGGTTTCAGTTAAAACAATTTTCAAAAGTCATATCGGAGCATGGAAGGCTGCATAGAGCTCGAGAAATTCGAGCCTCTAACAACTGATCGCTTACGTCGATCACTGATCGTCAGATCGTACTGCATAACTGAGGGGACTGACTCACTCAGCGAGACTGAGCTACCCTGGAGCTCTCTCGCTGATTTCGATGTAAAGTCCATTGCTACAAGGGCGGAGCTGCGGATTTTAACGATTCGTCCTTGGCTCGACTGCCCTTGACATAAACCATCGCGGCGCCCCCTTCCTTCTCACTTGTCAAAGGTCAAAGTTGAACTCTTGTCTCGTGAATAATCTCGCTAGAGAGATTCTTACCCCAAAGCTCAGGAACGACCGAGCGACACTGAAGCTTCTGATACTGGCTCGCTAGCAGTGAAGTCTCGCGAGGTACGGTCGCAGGCCGAAATAATTCCCCAATATCGAGTGCGCTCTGTTGACGAGTTCGTCACTGTTGTCGTCGCCGGAAACTGAGCGCTGATTGGTGACGTCTAATTCGCCCGCATGGAGGGTGAAACTTCTTCTCGGATAGACTTCCTCCCGAAACCCACGTCTGAACCGCGAATGGCAACTGTAGTAGCCCACAGATATTGCCGTTCACGGTCTCCGGGCTCAGATCTGATTGTGAGTCATGCTCCGATAACCATTTGAAATTCGTTCTTTTCCGATCTTACACGTACATTGGAGCGCCGAATGTGGAAAACATGCGGTTGTTACCACAGTGAATACCATTTATGGCAAACATAGATTCTGCGGCTGTCGAGAAAAGCTCTGCTGAGACACCTCGTGGTTTTGGTCTGTGTGACTTGTGAATCCGGAGTGCTCATTCCATTCCCCGTGTCGAACTGTTTCAACGTCAAAGAAACGTCAACAGTGATGACTGCCGAAATTAGAGATCCGCTCCTCCGGGAATCGTATTCTGGAACTGGATGGGAGCTGTTGTCTGTACTATTGACTCACTGCGTGCGTGGATTGCCGCCGCCGCCGCTGCCTTTCCTGCCGGTTTGGATGTGGTCGCTTGTCCACCCTCCTCCTCAAGGCAAGGGCCGTGAGGGCCAACGTCGCCGCTCGGGACCAATTGTCTGTCAGTCAGTCAGTCAGAAGCGCAGCGAGTACTTCACCGGTAGGCAAACAGTTTTAGAACCACACGACCGAGGTGAGTCACTGTCTCATCTATTCGACAATGCGAGATTTCGGTACTCCAAGCCCCAGATGAGTTCCCGATCAGTGAGTTCGCGCCCTCGTGCTTTTCTGGTTTCGTCCATGCTTCGTCCAAACTGAGCTCACGCGCCTTGTCGTGACAACGGCGCTGGAATCGTTTCTGGGGGAGCAAGTGCATGGACAATCCATCAAGGGATACCTCTGCAAGCTCTGTCACAAATGCCGAGGAAACCCCCGAGAGACTTCGAGGGAGGCTCTCGTGTCTCGCTCCCTCCGAAGATCCACGCATCTACTTTCAGCGGAAATGTGCCGCGCTTTCGAGCTCCATCGTCGAGCCCCATCACCGCAGGCCCCCAGCTGGGTATTCTTCTCCAGAGTTTCTGTGTCGCATTCTTGATATTGTTCCCGCTCGCAGTCGAGGGCTCGTCGAACTGCATGTCCGCAATTTAGGGACTGTCGGAGCCAGTCGCAAACGGAACTCGAGTCAGAAATCGCACACAGATTTTGTGACAGATTCCGGAATTTCTCAGGCATCATTACGCCTGCTGATGAGCGTCGTTGCGGAGCTGAGTTTCCAGAAGCCACGAGGCTACTGAGACGAGCAAGGCGCTCGGAGGATTCTGGGAAGAAAGGTCCGTGTTGAGATCGACGTCGGTGCGCATTGTCAGCGGACCTCGAACCGCGATCGGCTGACCAGACTGCCATCGTTCGTACGGATCTCTCGGCGACACTGGAACACTCTCAGCGATTCGGAGCTAGTCTGTAACGCGAGTCGACCTCACTGATTTCATGTTTCCGAAGCGCATACCCACCTAAAAACGAAAATTCCGCTAAGAACGAAAGCTTCCATGGCCGTAGCATCCGTCCAAAGTCTGTGGAGAACCTTCGAAATCATTGCCGATCTCTGCGTTGTTTCCTATGTTCTTCACAAGGTCTAATGTGAGTCCTGAGAGCAACATCCCAGCAACCGTTCTTCTAGAAGCACGAGACTCGTTCTTCCGGTGGCTTCGTTCCTGCCCTGCGGATCAGATTTAAATCGTAGAGCATCTAATCTTGATAACGACAGACAGCGGGCTCGCCTCGAACTGGTGAGGTGAACCCAGCAAATCGCTCGACGACAAAACGGGCAAGTGCATGAAACAGAAAGTGAGCCAGCTGGTGAATCGCTTCAGGGAATCTCTTACGAACCATTTCCTTCGACGTGAGGACAGCCACGCCCTAATGTACTCTTCCTCCGACCCGGAACGAGTTGTCCGAGGCCGAATTCTGGACCTTTCATCACTTGTCGAGAGCATCGCGGTGCGGCTCTCAGTGCGATCAAGGGAATTGAATCACCTCGCGAAGCATTACGCCGACCCAGATCAAAAACCTGCTTCGATCGCGCCAGGGTTCCCTCGACGTCGGAGATGGCCGTCTCGCAGACTCCTTGGCACCGATTTCGGGGCTCCTCAGATCGATTTTCCGAGTCGCTGCAGTCGCGCGACCACTTTCGAGTCTCATGAACGCTCCGGATTCCTCTTCAGCGTCGCCGTTCGAGCCGAAAGAGGAATCTGCGTTTCTTTGAGCGCGGAAACTCGTGGAGTCAGATAGGGACCCACACCCCGTCTACCCAGGCGAGAGCAGGAGCATGAGCGGGATTCTTTCCTAGAAACGGGAAGGGGAGGTGAGCCTTCAAAACCCACGCTCCACGTTCCCCAGTTTGGAATTATCGTCAGAATGATGAGGTGCTTCCAAGTATTTCGGAAGCCCGATCCAAACACAAGCCGATAACCGTAGAAGGCAGTTGTATTCTTGTTTCTCAAAGACTCTATCCCGACGTATGGCCCTCTTTACCAATCCCGCCTACCCGTTCCAAATTTGGAACCTCCTGTTTTGATGGATTCTTCGCGCGTACGTCGACCCGTATACGACGCATTTCCGCTCAAGCCTCGGCCAGCCCTATCGGTCCAGACGGGCGCTAGAACAAAACAATTGGCAGCATTCTTTGAGGAATCCAGAACCAAGCTACTCTTCGGCCGTTGCTCGATCTCTCTGACTCCATCATTCCGCCACCGAAATCGATGACAATACTTCGGGATTGTTCCAACTTCCCTGTGGTAGCCTCGAATTAAGGTTCTCGAATTATTCGAAACACCCTCCCCGTTGTACTTTTGGTATAACATCGAGCGACGAGCTGCATAATTCACCATGAAATTCTGTTGGCTGACAATCCCTCCCAGAGCTCCTATATTTTCTGCTTCGCCATCGGAATTCTCAATTGTTTCATTATGATAAAGCTCCAAACAGTTCATTTGAGCTTCTTCGGGACCATTCGAGTAGGAGGAGCAACATAGCTGGGAACTGAATGAGCCGAGTGGTCGATGACCGTTTCTCTCCAGAACTGGTACATAGTTGATGCGTTGCAATTAGTGTTTCCATCGGAATCTGTTGCATCGTGACGATACGAATTCGTGTGTGAACGATTTGGAGACCCGCCCCGGGAGATCCATCTTGGCTGCGGATGCTCGGTGCGCGACTGAGAGCGTCGAACTCGCTCCGCTCGAATTTCCCGGAGGTGTCGATCGCGTCCTCGAGCTTCGGGCGAAATGTTCGAACAGGATTCCCTTGTCACTCCGAAACCATAAGTGAGGCATTTTGCTTCGTGAGAGCAGGTCAACGGGAAGTTTCCTCTACAAAGTTGAAAGGACATCGAGCTTGTAAAGAAAACTTCGATCTCTGTTGCAGTCAAACCACGATGGCTCCCGAACGCCGCCTCCCCATTGCTCGGACAGAGCTTTCGATTCTGGACAACGAATTCTCAATGTCCGCGAAAGATTTGAGCAGGAAATGCGCAGAATGGAGGACGAGATGGATAGGTTCCGGCACCAGCTGAGGGACCACGACAACGAAGTCTTTTCGAAGGGGCCCACCAGCCAGGCCAGGACATACCTAGACCTGAACTCGCCTCTCATTCAGGAGACGGCCAACGGGCGTGAGATCAAGCTTCGTTTCGACGTCAGCAACTACGCTCCCGAGGAGATCGTCGTCAAGACTGTCGACAACAAGCTTTTCGTTCATGCCAAGCACGAAGAGAAGACCGACACCAAGAGCGTGTTCCGCGAGTACAAGAGAGACTTTATGCTTCCTAAGGGTGAGTTCCGTTGTGACCTGATCGTCCATTGAGAAGAGAAATTCTCTAGATGTCCTTTCAGAACACCCGTTGAACCACATTAAATATCAGTCGGATGATTTCAGGAGTCAGTCCCGAGCGCATAACGTCTTCCTTGTCACGAGACGGGGGTACTGACTATCATGGCGCCGCTTCCGGCTATTGAAGAAGCTCGTGGAGAGAAAATGATCCCCATAGCTCACCAGTAGAGAAGGCTTGACACATCCACGAGTGGTCGCCATGGAGAGATCATTTCGATTCGGCCTCGAGGAACGACGGAAATTCGAGAGGAAAATCAATCACTGTTCGATGTATTGCACTTTTCTCGCACTCTAGATCTTCCACGTGTGGGTTAACTTTCCCCCAGAATCAGAAACTTTGATGCTGCCATGTTCAGCTTCTGTCCAACGTCGTGAAAAAAAACGTTGCCTGTCACGCGAATTTAGAAAGAACCGTGTATAGTTTCTACTGACAGATTCTCTGATCGTGCCTTATGTTGAATGAACACCTACAGCATCCGTCGTATCCGGGTTGATGCGGATAGCGGATCATACGGAGGCGTAGTGCGAGATGCCGCTGTTTGAAATAAATTGCTGCAGCCGAAATCCGAGAACATCTTACACTTGTCCAGGAATTAAATGCAGTTGAGGAGTACAAAAAGTTCGCTATGCGGAAGAAATAAATGCGATTCTGCCATGAACTCCAGAGCCGGCGATCCATAGGTTTCTAGCATTCATTTCGACTTCGGTGGACATGGAAGAACAAACGAGAGCACCATCCCGATAAGAAACGCCGTTTTTGCAAATTTGACGTTTTTCGTGGCTTGTTTCTGAATACAACGCCAGCGGCTCTCGAGCTGTCAGACCATATGTTTTTGACAATCTATCTGCAACCCGTTGGAGACTAGTGAATGTTCGCGACCTATGAATTGATAAATCAAAAGTGACTGCTCGGGCCAATACGAATTTATTTACCGTATATGCATATCTCTGCATCTCTCTCTCTCTCTAGACTCATCTCCTGAGTCCATATCAAAACGTGCTCTCTCTCGTGAAATGAAAATCGTGAAGCTTGTCATCGAGATCTTGTAGCACAAGACATTTACAAGAATTCTACAATGAGTGAAGTCGCCTGAGGGTGATGGATGACGGCACGTGGTTCGAAATCCCTGCGTGACCTGGTGGGGATTTGGATAAAAAGAACACCAACGTTTCTGCCTGATGAAACCGAGAGAAGGGCTCCTCTCGCTAAATTGAACCGAAGTTGTTCGCAGATATTTCTTCTCGCCTCGTCGAAGCTTCAATACTCTTCCGGCGCGTCCCAATCGGTGTATTGTCGCCGACGACCTCTGCAAGGATGAAGAATGAATTGGTGAGATGATGAGTCGACCACGACTTATGCCATCAAGTGCCAACGACTTCTGTAAAACTGAAAACTCCATGACTTCGACCGATCATGAGAGGGCCGTCAAGAACATGCAATAGGCGAACCCCGAACCCCATCTAAACCTGACACATGATAACCTCCGAATGAATGCGAGGGATTCCCTCCGGACACCCTCCGAAAACTAGGGAGTCGAATCTAGGCAACGAAGCAATCAAGCCTTGCAGCAAACAACCCTCATGATGAAACGAAACTGTGAGACCGAAACAGACCACCATGACTTATTAGGCAGGCACTCGGATAAACAACTTGCCTTACACCATCTAGAATAAATCAAACTCAGGAGGAACGTCCAAATCGTGGTAGGCTACAACAGGCCGGGGGTCGCGAATGCCCCTGAAAAATACAACCAGTCCTCTTTGAGCAACCTATTCCTATGGAGCCTACTTCTGAGCTCAAGGTTTGTTCCAACAACGAGAGACTGTTACGGCTGTTCGCGGACTCGCCGGCCTGTTCGCCGTCCAGATATCAAAACCGAACAGTGGATTCAAACGACTGACGGCTTCTCTATTGAGCCGCGAGGGTTGAGGCTCGAGTCAACCGTTTTCATGAGAATGTTTCTCAGATCGGAGGCATCAACCGCAGACTATAAAGCAGAGAGATAGAGAGGGGAAGGGGAAATATAACGCACCTTGGGCCGCCTCCACCACCTCCGTAACCTCCTCGTTTATTCCCACCGTAACGATAGGGATCCGGTGGTGGATAGCCTCTGACTGGATAGTTTGGATGACCGTAGCCGGGACGAGGCGGGTAGCCATAGGGACTGGGACCGTTATAATGACCGTAAGGTCCAAGCGTCATCGATTCTGGGCCGTGACTCGCTGCGCTCGCGTTGGGGGTTGTGCGAGGTCTGTTCGACGGATGTTCAGGCAACGAGGGTCTTTTGGGGTCCATGATGTAGTTATTGAAATAAATTGCCTGAAATATTGATACGGTGAATTTCCCCGGAGAAAGGAGGAATGGTACATCGGTTCATAGCCCACAACGACCACATTCCTGGTCGCGTTCACGAAATCCACCCCAATGGGATGGAGCCATCAATCCCCCCAGAATCGCTTACGTTTTTCTTGACTTCATCGATTTCTCGCCATGTCTGTTCTGAATGTGCTTATGAACGAACTCGGGAGCTTTGAACTTTTTCCCAGAGAGGGGACACAAGAACTTGTCTTTGTCGAGCTGCTCGCAATTAGCGTTCATGAATTTCTCGACTTCTTCAGCTTCGTTTTTGAGCCCGAGTTTTTTCGCTTCCTCAAGTGACACGGGACGAGCAGGCTCCACGAACACAGCGCACTTCTGAGCGAAGTTCGTGACGTAGTCCTCGATTTCCTGCACCGAGACGAACGATGTGGGCATACTGCCTCTAGCATGGATTATCCCGCAACGGTTTGGCATTTCGTCTTCGTTTTGGTATTCGCTGTGAGCGTAATAGTCCATGGAATGAACTATTCGGAGGTAGAGGAGAAGGCGGTCGAGAACTTTGGTCAGTTCTTCGTCTTTCTCCAGAGAGTTCCCGTTCTCGGTCTGGCCCTCCCTCAATGTCTTTTCCACCCAACAGTTCCTCCTCTTCGGCGTTTGCTTCCTCGATGAGATAGTCGGTTATGTTGGCAAGAAGAGGGTTCTTCGACTCGTCGCCCTTCATGTGGAGCTCTCTCAGAGTATCCAGGTTCTGGATGATCTTTGCCGCTAATTTAATATCCGATTTCATCACCTGCTTGGCAGCTGTTATTCCGTTAACCGAACGCACCCGACGTGTAAGGTCTCTGTTGAGGATAGCGCCAAGCTCAGTGTCACGGAGCTGAAATCAAGAGGACGACAGAAGTCTACGTGCACTCTTCCAGGCGGAGAGATTCTGCAAGCATGATAGCGATCGCTCACTCACCCGAATATTATTTAGCTTCCAACAAATCTCCTTGGTGTTCACATTGCGTTCAAAAGTGACCCATCCCCTCCGGGCGAATTTCTTCTCCAGCTGCGGATCGGCTAGAGCAACTCGCAGAAAACCGTTTGTAGTTCTTGCACATGGCTTCCACTTCCTGTTTGGTTATCGCTGGCGACAATGTTCGCAGGAAAATCGACGATGTTCGGTGCAGGTGTCGCGGTCTTCTGATTGTTTCCGCTTTTTGTCCATCAGAAGTGGTCTCTCCGTCCCCTTTCTCTTTTTCGTCGTCATTGTCTTCGGATTTCTTGCTTGTATCAGCGTCCACGGTCGTTTCACCTTCATCGCTCGACCACGAGTCCTTCGCCTTGGGAGATTTTTTCCCTTCCTCGGTCTCTTTCGGCTCCTGGCTCTCATCTCCATTTTTCGATTCATCAGAACCTTCCGATGGCTTTTGATTTATCGGCTTTCTCGGGTGAGCCGACATTTTGAGCCGCGGGGGATTCCTCCGCGTCAGGCTTCTTCGTTGATTCGACTCTGAAGGAACACGGCAAAAACTCGTTACCGAATGGAAAGGTGAGTGAAGATAAATACACATTAGATGTCACATGAAGGCTCGATAGATTTACCTCAAAGGCTCTAAGACCTGGGGAACGATGTCCCGCTCAGGCTCGTCCAGAGCTTTCAAGTCTTCTTCATCGCCGCCTTCTAGGAAGATCGCGACCAGTATCCATGAGACGGATGATAACGTCATTGTTACTGTCGACGTCGAGCGCGACGTTGTCAAGCAAGCCCATATCTCGGATTTTCTCGTAGACTTCAAGTCTTTGTGAATGTTGGCTTGAGCTTCCTCCTTCCGCTTGGTGGCATTCATCCGGATGGTATTTCACGCGGAACCTGCGCGAAAAACGGTCAGTATCCGTGTTCCGACAAGCGATCGTCTTCCTCGGTGTCGACTGCATGCCGTGAAGCTGCACGCAGCTGTTTCGGTTTGGTTTTCTGCGAGTGTGCTCGTTTTCTTCTGTTCTGTAGCCGTCTATCTGTTCTCAATACAAATGGCTCCGTTGAGCCTTGGACTCAATAACTGTCAGAGAGTGAAATATTTCATGTTCGTGGGAAATGCTGCTTCCTTGATCGTCATAATGATAAACCTCATCATCGGCAAAAAGATTAGTGAGCGGTCGTTCAATATTTCTTCTTACCCAAAATCTGAATGTGATGAAATCACCACCCGTGATTGAAACTAAAAGCCTACACCAGTCGAGCTTAAGGCTCGCTGTTGAAAATCTAGGGTTATGCCTTGCGCGCATACCCATGCCTAAACAGTAAACACATTTCCAAGGGCGAAGTTGGCCAACATGCTCAGCATCAAATGAGTCCAGCCTGAAAGTTTTACGTTATTCTTTCTTGCCGATTCTCGGAACGTGAGTCATCAATCGCACCGAGAACATAGAGTCCTGTGATCCATCGAACTCGACACTCTCTTTTGGCATCTGAAGTGAGATCATACTGTCGACCGGGATTGTATTACTCCGCATCGACGGATCCCTATGGAATGCGTCGCGACTCTCATTGATTGTGCTCGCTGAATCGTGACATCTCGAAGTCGAGAGGCACTGAATTTCCAGAGCATGTGCGCTATGTCAGCGAGAAAGTTCAGCCTCCATAGTGACGCAGGAAAGCGAGGCAGACGCCTGTCGGTGGACGGCTTTCGATCGAAAACACTCCGAAATCGGTGGACGCGCTTCGGAAAAGAAAAACGAAGGAGAGAGGACACGATAGCGACCGCACGAAATTTGTACTCGAGATGAACGCGATTCTGCCTGCTTTGACGCATTTTTTTTGATAATATCACCGATGCACGCGCACACACAATACTGAAAAAGCGCCCATGACGGTTTCCGCGACGGTCGAAAGCGAACAGAGTGTCGGCAATTCGCTCGGGATAAGACTCTCGATAACGAAAAACTACTGACCATTCTTCGTCTTTGTGGTTTTTGAAGAACTCCTCGAGCTGTTGGCGCTTGAAGTCGGTTTTGTAGTCGGCGTATTTCTTGACGGCATCCTGATCGTCAATACAGTCATCCTGGCTAGCGAGGAACTGCTTGAAAGTCATCATTGCCGGTTGGCTGAGACCCTGATCAGAATCGTATCGACTTCTCTTCATCGGCGGCGATACATCTCGACCGCCCCGCAAAGGACTGTACGCTCGTCGACGATCGTAATCCCTGCCGTACTCGCGTCCACCGCGACTATAGTTGTCCCTGCGGAGGCAGGAGCGTTGATGTTTCGTCGCTCAAGTGCTTCGAGACACATCCATGACATACGGAAAACTAGCGAGAGAAACTACGAAGTGCCGAAAGCGAGAGATACCTTTCATAGTCTCGACGGTCCCTGTAATCGTTTCTTTCTCGAGTGAATTTGTCCCTGCGGCGCCGATCGAATTCGTCATCGCTGTCTGCCATTCCTCCTGGAATACGAATTTTGAATTACTTCGAAGCTTCTGAAAGGAAAACATCCGAGAAGGCCGCAGAGCTCAGCTTGTCCCAGCGACCACAGAGCAGAGGATGGGCGAACTCGAGAAAATCTATAACCGGCAACCGGTCGGAGCATCGCTGAAGCAGCTTTCGAGTCCTGCTTCGCACAGGGCACCCTTCCCGCTTCGAATTCCGTAAAGCAGCTTCCAGATTCGACCTAGTTACCTGACCGACGCTGGCTGAGTTGGTTTGTCAAAGCTTACAACGTTAAGGGAAGCGGTTCGTGGATCAAACGACGACCACCAGAAGAAACATGAGCGGATTTCTAGTTCAAGCCAAGACTGCAATGGCGATTGAGGAAAGTCAGCGGGAACCGATTGAAGAAGATTTGGCGTTCGCCCACTTGCCTTAAGACGAAGAGAAGGGTCCGTCGCTCGAAACCACAGTAACGCAAGGCAACGTCTCGAGCTGAGACTTCAACAAAGTCGACCGGTACTTGCCTGGATAAGAGCTCTGCAGCAGACACATCTAGCAGCAGTCGGGATATCAATCCGCCAGACTTCACACCGAAATGTACGTCACAACAGAAGTTCATACCGGAGATTCCCGACATCCGATTGCTTCTGCTAATCGGATGCGGATTGACATGAGCATAGTGATGAATTTCGAAGAATATTGGTATCTGAATTCGGTGCCCCCAAGCATTTCAAGGACCGAAGCCGTGAGTTCAAATTTGGCGCGGAAGATTCGGGAGCGCTTGGTGAACGCGCGGCGAACCTTGCCCGCGAATAAGTAGATCGCGTAGATCGATCGAATCCGAGATTAGCCAGGATACGGTCAAGCCCGTGCGTGTCTGAAGGGCTATGTGTCACGGTCAAGATGATCGTAGCGCACAACGAAGCTTGCAAGAGTATTTCATCTCCTCATTCCCTGGATGCCATGACTCTCGCTGGGTTCCAGTTACAAGGATCGCTTGGACGATGCGGCTGCCCTGCATTGTTACGCTTCTGGCGGAGCGATTGTGGGCTCGGTGGTTGAGGGCTGCAATCTGCGCGGGCTGGACCGAATAGAAATTTCTCCGATTTCGAACCGACAGAGACATTCCGTCTACGTTTTGCAAAGTATTCTGTGGAGAAGACGTTCCCTGACGGCAACTTGTTGCTGTTCGTAGGTTCAGAGGCGTAGTAGGAGAGGCTTCAGAGAGGCGATCCGACCAGGATGAGTCGGAGAGCGATTTTTCCAGGGCGGGATTTCGCCGTTGAAGGTTGTTGCTCGGTGTTCGCTTTCGATCGACCTAAGAGCGACATCTTGCGAGTGTTCGGAAGATACAGAGAGTCGGTCATGGACCAGACCGTTCATGATCATAGTCACTGGACATGGCAGTTAGAACTGATAAGTTGAAAGAATGAACTTGGTCATTCCGTTCTTCTTAAAACCTTTGCTCCGAGCACATGTCGTTGCACTTTGCGTGCAGTCAGGGCCTTGGGAGTGCGACTCTGAGCACTCTTGTTGCCGTCATTCAATTGAGCGGATGATCTTGCAGTACAATTCGAGAGTCTTGTTTAGTCGTCGAGTGCCGCATTGGTCGAGCAGTCCTGCCGATCTCTGAGAGGACGGACTGGTTTTTGGGCGGGGGAGGCGAATCGAAGTCACGAAATCAGGTTTCAGGGAAAGTTGCATTCCAGGTTAGCTAACTGAATCAGGTGTCGTTCCTGTTCGCCGATACTCTCCTGTTCACCTCAGACTGATATGAATGGTCATCGTGGAAAGTTTTGTATTGTTGGAGGACTTCCCCAATACAGCGTTCTGTCGCAGCCTCATCCTTATCCCCTCTGACGATGGCCGCGCAGAGACAATCGAATCGGCTGAATACAATTCGACGCTGCGTCAAGACAACTGAATGACTTTTCAGACGCAATGAACAATTGAACAGCGCATCCCCCCTCCCCCTAGTTCTGGAAATTCTTCTGGTAGTCGCAGACTCTAACAAAGGAAGGCATCAGATGGGGTATCAGGCCGATCGTTCGCACGCTTATTCCAGTGCATCGGTTCGCTTTTGGTCGAGAATCGGGAGTCCCTTCCGCCGACGCGTTGGCCGTCGCGATCGAGTGCACGATGACTCTCGCTCGTAACGAGTCACTGACGAGCATGCGTTCGTTGCCGCGGCGGAGGTGGTGGGTGAGTGGTCTGGAGCCATTATTTTCTCCATTCCACCACAACTGGCTTCCGCCGAAGGGAGCCGAATACAACTTGAATGGAATGAAGTTCTCAAAAGGCTCGGAGGGCGCATCACAGACGCTTGATCGTTTGAGCGATTCTTAGTCTTCGGTTTTCATGTCACTCTTTTCAGAGTCTGAGGAGGTGATTCCGGAGTCGATCTGACCGAAGCTTGCTGGGTCTATGGGAGTGATTCCGGCGTCAATCTGACCAAACTTTTCCGGGTCTGAGGAGGTGATTCGAGAGACCAGCGATACGGACGGCATTGCTGCCAGGGAGGGGCTATCCTCCGGCAAGGAGGCCGCGACGGGGCAAGAAAGACGGAACGAAGTCCACCCACCGAACCCCGGAGCTTGGACTCGCCACTGCGTTCCGAACATCGAGAAGTGAACTCGGGGTCGATCCGAACATACTTCTGGGGATCCGTGTGGGTTATTCTGGGATCGATGAGAGCATACTGTTGGCGATCTCACCGTTCTCATCGGACTCCATAAAATGACACATTTCATAGATTTCCTATGAATGATTCAGCAGGAGATGAAGGAAAGATTTCTTCAGGATTTCACAGAACGCGTGGGAGGTAGGCGGACGGGAAAATCATTTCAGCCCCTCCACAGGGCAAATCCTGGCTACAACCCATAGGTACCTGCGTAACCGGGATCTTTGTTCGCGGAATATCAGAGTTGTGGCCAGTTTTGGGGGGCCACCTTCATAGTTTCCCATCGACGAGCTCATAGGTACGCGACTGTTTACTGGGCGTTGCCGTTATCGGGTTTTCGGGAAAAAAATGGTGTCAAGTTCAGCTGCTGAACTAGTGGTTTCGTAGGCTGACGTTCCACGTCGATCTGATCAACGACCAGTAAATTGGAAGCAAGCCGCTGACGGCGAAGCGAGTGATAAAAACTAGTCGACAGTGCCGCAAAGCACAACTCTGGGTGGTTTCAGTTTCGTTGCGGCTAGCTTCCGGCACAACAAGCGAACCCTCGCCGGTAGAATGTAAGCCTACATTAAAATATGAAGCAATTCGCAAACCACAGTTCCGTTCGGTCCCGCTCATCCCCTCTCATCAAGGAGAGTCGCAAACAATGCCTACTTGGAAGAATAACCCTGGATGATTGTTGGGAGCTACTGAAGAGAGTGGCAGGAGCTACTGGTAGCTCCCCAAAACCCCGGTTGCTCACCCCTGCTCAATGTGGTAGCATTTTGACGAGGAAGGAGAAAAGACCTGCTCATTCTCGTGTTCTTCCTCTGACGGTACGTAGAAAGTACGTAGAAGACTGACGTGAGCCTTCAATTATCACGTGCTCGGTTGATGAGCGTCGTCTGATGACAGTTTACCAATCTATGATGTCTTATGTCGCACCGAGCATGAGAGTTCCCCCCCCGCCCCACTCGCAGGCCAGCAGGGATCATCATCCTCAGCGCCTCGTATCGGCTCGTCTGCTGTTGGCGGTGGTGGCGGCGGTGGAGAGCTGATCGGTGAGAGCCGCCGCTGATTGATGTTGAACGTCGTTGTTGTGGTGGTGGTGCCGCTGCTGTTGCTCATGTCTGATTGAAGCAGCATTCGTTTGTCTCAAATAACAGGGTGTGAGTGCTGCGCTCGGAGCCGCGACAACGTCCTATTTCCAATTTGCTCAAGTGATAGGGGGGAACTGCAACCTGTTACCTTTCTTCTTAGTGGTCGTGGAGCCGGTATTCGCGAGGCAGAATTTCTGTTCAACGCCGCTCCGTGAGCTGCTCCTGAAACAGGTTCCACGAAGCCAGCGTTGCCCCTGTGGCGAGAGCGAAGAGAGTGCAGAACGCTTGAGGGGTACTGTGTGGCCTCACTGCCGTTAATGTCGGGCCTTCTTCTTGTGTAGCACAAAGGTGGACGACTCCACAAGGGAGCAGGTTAGTTCATTTTGTCACTTATGCGTGGTGCTCACGGGGTTTGAGCGGCGAACGAAAAGCAGTGTTCTGAAATGACAGGTTGCGCGTCAGTTGTAGCTGAATTTTTTTCTGTCATCGGCGTAGTTTCACAGGGGAGGCCAATTCTGGTTTTAGGGTAGTCGTGTCCTCTAGCAACAAGTGGAAATCAGTTGGGACCAGTGGGAACCCGCGTTTCGGAGCTGGAGCGTGTCCTCGTAGAAATTCTTGGGCCTTGAACCTGACACTCGCACGAGGCTCAGAAATTCACAAAAGCCAAACTCTTCCAGGGAATCGCTCTTGATAAGCCTCGTATTACCATAATGGATAGTGTATGTCTGTGATATTCTAAATGGCGATCCCCTCGAACGCGAACCGTGTCGTTTACGTTCGAAATCGCATAGCCGAGTTTCCGAATCATTGTACTGATTGTAAATATCGATGGACTTGGACTGGAATCGTTCTGGCGAAAGGCGAACGAACGTCCCTGATCGAATCTCGGAGTTTAGCCGACATACCCTGGCATCGCCGAGATAGAGGCCTGATAGAGTCTCTTAGCCTATCGGAATTATGTGTTTTGCGCGAAGTCAGTCATCATTTCCGAAATACCCCGAAAAATCTCGCAAGAGATTACGAACGCTACTCGTGATTTTTGGAGGAGAACTCCGCTGCTCAATGAGAAGTCCGGGAATTCGGGATTTGTATGGGAGAGCTTTGTCGCGATCCTCGTCCGCTGCAGTCAATCGTTGAATGACGGCGTAAGTGCCAGAGTTGCTCCTGCATGAGAGTGAATGGTCGCTTCCACCGCTGCGAGCCGTTGGAGCGATCAACGGTCAAGCATGGAATTCGGTTCCTCGTTCGTATGAATCTCCAGCCATTCTACCGGCGCCGGCCTGAGGACCGTTAATCCGAGCGCGTTTCACGCGCCTCTCGAGCGTTGATCTCGCCGAATCGGGCCTCCGAGGACGCGTGTGCGCTAGCGTGATTCCCTCCAAGTCTCCATTTTTGAATGTACCAAGTGGCCTCCGGCCCTGGTGATACTTGAGGTCAATGGAGCCAAACCGAACCTCACCAATGGCACCGGAGAAACCTACCTGTCGTAATTTGGGCATGAACGCGCGCGACAAAGAAAAAGGTCCGTTTCCGTGTTCAAGTGTCGGATTGCAGGTCCGTAAGACTTACTGCATACGATTGTACCCGATAAGAGACATCTCGGCCCGGAGAGGATATACTGCATCGGCATTGACATTTCTGGAAATCACCAGAGCTCATGGGTTCTTCCGAGGACAGATTGAACGCAATCAACCAAACGGTTGCCTGGATTGCCAGGGAAGGAAAATTCCGACATGTCCCTCGAGCCCCTCGGTGTATATGCTGAGGGAATACAGCAAAAGCATCTCGGGAGTCTCGCGGGATCTCTTCCCCTGAAAGATCAACGCCGACACTCTCTGAAACAGCAAAGTAGCGACGGTTATCCAAAGAGACAAGGACACTCTACGCTCGTCGTTGAGGCTACGCTTCGTGTCTCAATGGCTGAGTATTATGAGCTCGATTCACGTGCGCGTGCGTCGAACAATCAGGTGCTTTCATTGACGTTGATACTCGAAGCGATGGGTGATACATGGGGATGAGATTGCGCCAATTAGCCCAAGTTCGGTATCTACGATTACATTCTGCTGATCGCCACGAAGCGTCACAGGAAGAGTCAGCTGTCGCGGGTCCCGCACTAGTGTTGTCTTATCCGACCTGCTTCTATCGGATGAACTCGCATCGTAGTCGCGTAAGCACTCAATCCGCCTGTTAGCGAGACGAGTTTATTCTCCCGCTTATTCTCGCCGCTTTCTCAGCAGTGCGACCTATACTACTCGGTTTTGGTGTGAACCAATTGATGTGGTAATGTTTTCGAGCCGTCTCAATAATCCGTAGGCTTCTCTGAGCGACGCGTTCCTATCGTTCCCGTCAGGCGGCTTCGCTCGGTTGCTCGAGGCTCGTGGCGGTTTCTTGCTAGTTCACTGCTGAACTTGCCTTCCTCTTGTTGTGATTGAGGACATTCGAACAGAGGCCTTTGACGCCAATCGAACAGCTGACTGTGTTGGCTCCTCGTTTTCTCATCTATGCATGACGAAATTTTTGTCGCGTGATTGGGGAGGAAGTGAGCAGAGGGCCACCTTCGTTGGCAGATTCATTTTGTGAGTCGAGCATCCCTCAAAATCCGATATCCCAGCCATCGAGAATAGCATTAGCATTTGTGTTCCAGCAGAGACCGGGAGCGTAATATTTTCTCGGGCCTAAGAAGCGGTTCAACACCTCCGGAGAATCTCTGCACATCATGTGGCGAAGATCGTCCGCGAGATGTCCCCGGTGTGGGCCCTAACAAGAGCTATCTGATGCCGGTTGAGAGTTTTCTCAAGTTCCGGATCACCTTAAGAGTATTTCGGGAGCACAAATTCACCATCGATCAAGATTCGATGGTTCATGATGGTGTGTGTTCTTTCTCAACCGTCGGCGTCTCCTCCTCGGAATGGCATTACAGGGAAGCAGTTAGAGGAAAGGCGAAGGTCGAGCCGTCGAATCTTTGTATGGTATTTTGAACTGCGTGATATTTTGATCGGTCGTGTCGGATAAGAATGTTTCTATGGCATCCAATCGATCGCGAGCCATCGCCGAAAACTCGTAGCGAGTAGACGATTTGTGGACAATGACGACCCATGCCGATTGGGGAATGGCCAGACCACGACGTAGGATGCGGGATCTATTCCTCGGAGGGACTTACCAGTCTCAGGGCGGGAGGAGGGAACCCTAAGGGAACAGAAATATAAAAAGCCAGTTGCATATGAGAGCTACCCCACTCCTTATAATCCCTCATCCTTCTCTTCTTTTCCAGCCCCGTATGGCGTCGGTGTCAGCTGTTGGTCTTTCGTTGGAAGGCTCACCTCAACAGTTGAGTCCTCCTTCACCCACGTCCGCGAATTCCCATCAAATTTCGCATCAACAGCAACAGGAAGCGTTCGGTGAGTGCAAAGCTTTGTCGTCGTTGCTTGGTGATCTCCCTGGAAGCTAAGTGATCCGGCGGGGCGGCTCTGTAGGCTCGAATTCGTTCTTCCCGTTCAGGTCTCGGAGGGGTTTGTCCTATTTCGTTGGAGGAAACACGCGGAAGCGAAGTTCTTCGCCGTGGTTGCAGAACTGCTTGAACGGTATGAAGAGAGAATGCACAGAACTGTGCTGGTTCAAGCTCCCTTGCCCTGAACCATTAGCGGGATCATGGCCTCTCCCGAACGTTCCCGAATCAGGTGAAGCCCACCTGGGCCTCGGGGCAGTGGGGGAGGACCCCGGGACTGCGGCTAAAACTGTCGCGGCTCCCAATCGGAGTGACGTCAAGGATCCGATGTTGTGGCTTCCTCATTGAATTCATTTCCGACTCCGCCCGTCGGCGTCCGTTCCGGAAGCACCGATCCAGGAGGTCGCTCGGCGCTCCCGCAGGGAGGTTCAACAGAATGTTGATTCCGGCGATGAACGATGGATTTCGGAGCGCGTGATGCCGAGTTTGCAACCGAGACGTGTCAAGCGTGCGTCGAGCTGGCGGCACGGGAGCCTGACGGTGAAGTTCAGCTGCCCTCTGGTTCTTTCCACTCGGGCGCCTGAAGTTTTTAAAGATTTTCCGAGATGCTACTCCGAAGAAGGTCAGATGTGTTCACGGGAAGGGAGGTGGTCATCGACGTCACGAGGGGAGAAGTCCTGTTGGGAGAGAGCACAGCATCTGAGTGAACCCCTGCGAGCGAGCCAGCGCAGCTAAGTTTGGATTCGGATTCACATCACGCTTCCGATTGTCGACGTGAGCGGTGATTCTGCAAAGCTCCGCTGTGCAATCGAATGAGTGACGTCCCCTCTGCGCAGAGTTTCTTCTCAGGTTCGGCAACTTGCTATCCGAGGACTTGTGTCATGATCGCGTGGCTTGTGAGCGCGAGATTGATCCTCGATGACTGCCGTCGAGCCATGCTCGAGACTCATGTTTATCGCGGAATAACTCATCTCACCGCAGATCGTTTTCCCTTTGCAGCAGCGATGAACGCGTCCCAGGCGGCTTTGTTCGGAAGCCATCTGGCGCAACAAGGTCTGCTCGGAGGTTTGGGAGTCGGAATGGCCATGGGGAGTCCTGCAGCGTTCTTTCCCGCCGGAATCGACATTGCAGCCCTACAGCTGCAGAGGCAGTACAACCTGCAGCAGCTGCAACAGGGGTTCAATCCGGCGCAGTCTCCCCTACTCAGCCCGTTCTTTGCATCAAGGTGAGCTGGAGATCCATGACTGAGGGAACGAACTCGCCGAGCCGAGACCGAGTACTGAGATATCTCAAAACGAGCGCTTCCCATTCAGATTCTTCACCCAGCCGACTTCTCCTTCGCCTCCATCCGCGTCTCCCCTGAAAATAAAGAAAGAGGACTCGGGGGGAGCTTTCCAGCCCGTCGTTCTTCAGCACGATGATACGCCGTCGCCGAAGGTGAGTTCAGGTCAAGACGATACTTCGCTATGTTCACTCGACCCAGAGGATTCCATTGTTTCATGCTCAATTGCAGTTCGCCAGAATGGATTACCTTTCCGCCAGCGCGAGCTCGGGGCTGCCTGCGACTCCTTCGACGTTATCGAGTCCGGGATCGGATTCCTTCGCGGCCGCTCACCGGACCCATCACAAGCTCAGTCAGGCTTCGTCAGGATCTGATAGGTGAGCCTAGCCCCAAACTCCGGCTCCTGCGCGCTTCCGAGCATCGGGTCGTCCTGTGAGACCGAATCGGGACGGACTTGAGCGTTGATTCCGGAGCAGCCTTCGAGTCTGAGGCTGTGGGATCTCGTGTTCCATGCAGAAATAAGCAGCGTGGTGTTATTTAAACGGAGCGGAAGTAAGAAGCGAAGCTCGGCCGGTCTGATTGACGGAACGTCGATTGCCGGCCGTTCGTCAGGACTCAGTTCAAGAAGGCTTTTCACGATCGACGCAGCTTCTCAGATTCGTGGGCGCCGCGATTGGTTGACTATCAGACATTGCTTCCTCTCCTTGCGGCTTTCTCATCGAGGTTTGGAGCAGTTGAACAGTCAGATAATCATGATGTTCCGGGAAAGTCCGGAGTCTCTATTCAAGATTGTTTTCCCGAAGCTCCCTAATTTACTTGACCTCACGGAGATTGCTTCAGACTCGAGTCAGCTGGAGTTGCCGCCCGTAGTGATTGATCAGATCATGCCTGAAGCAATGGCTGGGTAACGAGGATCAATTTCCTCAAGGGTGGCATGGAACAGTTGGAAATTATCCCTGGCAACTGCGGTCAATGCGAAAGCGAGGTAGTCGCGGATCGGAAGTTGCGTGATTCTTTTGTAATCGTGAGATGCGTATAATGTTGCGACGCGATTTCGAAGAGCGAATCATCTTACGTCTTCTGAATCAGCGAAATTTCCCGAAGACGGTATGCGAGGCGTGGGTGGTTGGTTGCCAGCTCGAATTTCGGACTGTCCCAACTTCGGTGAACCGGTCGATCCGCCTCCATTGGCGGAAGGAAACCAGGCTTGAATCCTCAGAAAAAAAAACGACTCGAATCGATGAAGACCTTGGTCCGATTCGGGAATAATCCATCGGGCGAACTTTGGGGACGCAGTTGGTCTGATCGCAGCCAAACGTAGTGGAGGGTCTGACTTATGGTCTCATGGAAATTTACCCGTCCCAGTTGAGTCGTTCCTATGATATGCGTGAGAACATCAGCCGCTGGTTGGGAGGAGTTTCGAACCAGACTCCTCGATTGAAAATTTCTATCTTCCGTTCCAGTATTTGTGGGAGCTCTATGCTCTCGAAAGGCGAATCGCCGACTCAGTCAGCTCCTGGCTTAGCTCACTTCAAGAAAGGATCGGTAAGTGCATCCCACATAGAGAGCCAATCGTGGTATAGAGTTTCCGATGCTCCTAGATCATTCCGAAGCGGGGAGAGGTTTTGAAAAGCATCAACCTACCAACAATGAATCTTTTCCACCAACTCGAATTCGACCGCGACTCGATCAATATGATCCGCGGGGGCTTTTCATCGAATCGTTCTGCTCCAACTCAGAACACTCACAAGCTCGACTCCGATCGCTGGAAATCTATTCCGAACCATGCGGAGAACTGCTCTGTGTCGGTTTGGCGATGTTTTTCATGTGCCCGTTGGAAACTGCTCTGAACGGGATTCCTGTGCCGTTGCGGTTTTGCTCGGTTTCGAAGAATCTCTTGGATGGAACCAATCGTTCATCCGATCAGTCCTCGGGACGCCGAGGCGTTCACTCGAATCGAAGTTTTACGTAAACTCGAATGTCCTAGCAACGTGAGAGCAGCAACTGCAACGTGATCCTGAGCCCCGCGAACCCACCCTGTGTGCCCTAACGGATTTGAGCAACAGGTTTTGTAACTGTCGGAAACTCTGCCCAACGAAAATACAGGGAACCCCGTTCTTCTCAGGTGATACGTCTCGGCGACGGAAACCTCCGCACAGTAGAGCAGGTTACGACAGAGGACTTGATCAAGAGCGCTGAAGCCACACCGGGTGTGCGACTCGACTCGGCGAAAATTGTTCGCATGGAGGCGGCCTCCCAGGCGCATGCGGTGCTCATCACGTTTTCAGTGGCATCTAGTAAACAAGACGTGAGTGTTTCGAGAATATCCCGTTATGCCTTATTGTGCGAAAATTCGGCAACCTCAGCTATCTTCTTCATCCGATATCGAGTACGCCTCCGATGACAACTGCCCGTTTCTCGGTGTGCCATATTCTCTACGGTTCCGAGTAAAATTTCCCACTTGCGACAGGTCTCCGTCGAAACGCCCGTGGATCGACCGTTCTTTGTGTTCAGCCGCGGATGGAGCTCGTGCGACCCGACGAAAACGCTCCAAAAGCTTGGTCTGCAGTGTCACAAACTGCAGCTGGGTGACGTGTGCGTCACATTGAACAACGTGAGTAAGATTCGACTGCCTTTGGGAACCTGATATCGGGACGAGCAGGTTCATCCATCCGGCTTCCGGTCTCGTTTGAACATCGGGTCGTTGCAGGCTCGCGGTACGCAGACCGAGGAAGACTCCGTGAATGATCTCAGGAGATACCCCTCTGCCGTTCGGAGCAATCGTCGGTGGTCGGCTCCAGATCCTCCGACAAATGTTTCGCTGGCGGAGAACTAGGAAAAAAATGGACCTCGACCAAATTCTCTCATCACAAGGATACTCAGATGATCCCTGGATAGCGCATGCTTGCGACGACGACTGTCGCGATCCAGGTGCTTCGACCTTGTGTCGGTTCTACAGCGGCATGTTTTCAAACCCAATCAAAAGTATTCTTATTGAAGGAGGAGAGCGTCGTGCTAAGTGCCATTTTTCGTGTCGTTCAATCTACAGAACGATTGTGTGTTTGCCCGATATTCCAAGCTGTAAAACTCAGTTTTTCCCAAGTGTGTATTTACAACTCAAAAGCTGAGCTGACGCATGTTGGAAGCTGTTTAAAAGGGAGAGTACCATGGCCTATATTTTTCGGAGAATTTACCTCTCGTCCACTACATACTGTTGCAACCACGCGTTCCCTCGATAGGCATTTGGAGCGACGTGTTCACAAGCCTGATTCTTTGTAAACTCGAAGTTTGTTGACGGACGAAGATGAGAAACGTGTTGAATTGTAACCAACCATCATTGTTGTATTGGAAATCATAGTTTGTATCGACAAGATCATATGAGGACCGTGCGAGTATATTTTGAACTAAATCGAATTGACAGTCATACCGACTCGGGTTTGAATGGGGACGAACCATGACGGAACTTTTCTTAGATATTCAACCATACCCTCGTGCCGACATTACATGATAGCTGGATAGAAAGATGCATACGTTGACTTATCCATACTTATATCATGGAAACTCTGTTGAGAAGATCTCATGAATTTCTACTATTGAACAAGATAAAGCCATACACTTACTTTGCAATGCGAGAGAGTACGTTTTCTTCCTTATATACGAGAATTCAGATAACGTCCACAAACTTGGAGTTCAAATGATGATTTATTTTATTGATTGACGGAGTCGAGGAACCGCACACGATGACATTGAGAATCCTAGTCCTCCACAAACTGAGAAAACTTCATCGGTCCCCTCTTTCTCCCCGAGCTCTAAGATCTCTGCGAAATTGCGAGCTTTTCTCAATAGAGCTCACGTTCAATATATATTAACATGTCTTCTCGACCTATGTAACGTATTTACAAAATGATGAGTGTACGATGTGGTTTCTCTAACAACAACGGCCACACTCGCAGAAACGAGAACAGTACAGAGGGTGATCTCGGAAACTCGGTCAGTATTGTCACCAATCACCATCTCTTTTCACACATCTCGGAGTAAATTTCGAATCATTAGTTCCTATGCTGGGACTGAATCAGTATCAAGTACCGTTCCCGCTGCCCTTGCGTGCGCGGTGTTCCTGAATAGCGTTCCAGACCCGGACTTCGTAGCCCAACCTGAAATATAGGATGAGTTCATATTTCAGTCGGTCTGATACAGTCGGCGTCGAGATATCGGTCGACCCATTGTGTTCTTTACCACTGGGGGAAGTACCAGTTACCAGGATCAGCACCAGGTATCAAGTTGGGTAATGTCAGGTGGAAAACTCTGGCGTTCCATGAGTGCTTCCTCCCTCCCTCCCTCCCCCCCCCCCCCCCTCGAGTCGAACAAGGCAAAGCTGTGGACGCTTACTTGAGTTCCAGGCGTTTGAGGTCCTCTCGTGTGACGAGCCGCAGGATGTCCTCCATGGAAAGCCGTTCCCGGACGAAACTCATCACGCTGTCTTCATCGAGTCCAATATTTTCCAACCAGAGGACCATCTCCGGATCTCCGTCATCTTTGGATAGGATTTTCGATGACGTTGAACTTCGATCTGTCCCCATCTGACCGCTTTTGATGAGGGACAGCACGAAATCACAGCATTGCTTCTCCCGTTCCATGAGCGCTTTCACCAAGCTGCTGGGAGGGAAGAGATTCTTTATCGTCTCTCGACTGACGCTGGTCGAACAAAGTAGACCAACAATAGGTCGCCCGCGCCGGTATAAATCAGTGCAGGAGCCCATGCATGGCCTCATGGAGCGAGACGAAGAACGCGAGCGAACGCGTTCACTGGGACGAGCTAACAAGCATTGATGGAAACACTCACTTGGCTGTGTCCTCTTTGTGTACGGGCAACGTCCCTAACTGATCAAACATTCGGCCCAGTACGTTTCCGTTCGGATGTGCGGAGCCTTCCTGTTTCTGAGCTGAGCGGATCGAAGCCGTTGTGGAGACTCCACTCGTTACACTTGATGCGCGATCATCCTCTTCTTCAATATTGTGTCCAATTATGTTGGCGGCCAGTTCCGGAGACAGGATTGAGACAGCCGCTTGGCAACACTGCTTGACGAGATTATCAAGAGCGAACATCCAGTGGGGCTTGATGTTCTGACGTTTGAGAATTTCCATGACCTGGAATCCCGCGTCGATTTAGACTTCTGTACGTTCTGAGTCCGGTCCCCGATTGCCGTGTTCATCGGCTCATCACGTGACTCTATCAGCTCGGATACGTGATTCAGTTTCGTTTAATTCTTCTGACGATTCCTTCTCCCGCCCCGAATACTCCGACCACGCGCCAACAGCCTGAGAGCGTATTCCCACGAGAATATTCGGAACGCCCCAATGAGATCGCTCGCCCTTCCTACGTAGACGTTGTTGTCACGATCAATCAGCGCGTCGCCGAAGAGAACAGAATGAAAATATATATATCGATGGAGCGGCTCTCCGTGAACAAGGAAAGATTGTCGGGGATAGATTCTTCCGGAGGAGGAGTTCCTAGAGAGAATCCCCGGCGAAAACTATCCAAGGACTCCGACGAGGCGTATCCGCGTAAACGAGGGCTTTGGACATGACGTCATTTCATAACCCTTCTTTGAACAAGGCGCCATGCACTAGAAGCAGTAATCGGTCCGTTTGACTCGATCAACTGACTGACTAACTGACCACCTGGCAGGCTGCTGTTTGCTTCCATTAGCTTTGCGAGTGAGTCCAGCTTCCGTTTCCGCCGATTCCGGAGACTGTGCGAATATTGTCACTTTCGTTCTACGCTCGCGGTTGTCAACGGACGAGGGTTGATCTCACTGATGCTTCAAAGATAATCGTTTTCAATAGCATCTGATAACAATGACGTTCAGCGTTGGTTTTGTATCCCTCTATCCATAGGGCTCTGTTTCGTCAAAGAGGAAATGCCACGAGACTGGTTTCTCTTCGAAACATCTCCGGGCAACGACAACTTTCGTAGTCACCGCGTTTCCAGCGGAGGTAGAGACGCACTCCGCTCTCTTCGCCGAGATGCTCGATTGCGACCCGACTGACTGCCTTAAAACACAAGGCGTCGCCATCGTCTGATTTTCCATCCGATCGGAGCTTGAAAAAAACATCGATATGACGGTGCTAGCATGCCGGGGTGCTCCTATCGAGGTTGCGCAACCACTTGGGCCTCCGGCGGCCATTAGCATTAATGATCATTTGTTTGGAGTATATCCGCTCGTTTTTCCTCCCATTCATCATTTTTTATCCGCTGCCATGACAAGCGGGACAGAGAGATTTCGCGCTGCCGATTACGCTTTCAGGATCTTTAGCTGCTACTCGAAATGGGAGAAACTCCACTAGATTGCGATCTCTGCCATTGAGTACGGCGCTTGGTGAATGGATAACCGTCCCAACGCGGGCTATCGCTCTTCGCCACAAATTTGCTTCAGAGAGCCGAGTGGGGCCAATTATTGAACTCACCGAATGCTGGAACACAAACAGCGCGGTCTGCAGTTGATTGAGAGCGTTCCCGTCGTAATCGAGTGATTCCTTCAGCTTGGCCAGAACTTTCGACAGCTGATTTTTGTTCTGCTCGGGGAGGTAAGACGTCATGCCTGTCAGCAGCTCAGCAAGATGCGCCTCGTTGATCAGGAGAACGGAGGAGCCCATGTTGGCCTGGATCTTGTCCATCCAGATTTTCAGAAGCTGGAAAGAGTTTACAGTTAGATGACTCACACTCTCCGAGCCCGCAATTGAAAACAGGGCCTGACCATCGGCGATCGATAGCAACAGCGTTGGTTTGGCATTCGAATAATTGTTCCGCTCGACGACTGGAGGCTTGCGCAACCCACCAAAACAAGGCGGAGGAAATCTTGATGAAGGAGAGACTCCCAAGTTTTTTGACAGCCCGCAGAAAAGTTCCAAACGACCTCCATTCAGATGGGTTTGCAGCCGTATAATACATTCGCTGACCCGGGCTGCTGCTGTTCTCCAGGTGGGGAAATCGATCCGAGTTTCATGAGCTTTGTTTCTGAGCCACTTCCGACTTTATTAGCTCACACTCAGCTCCGGAATCATTTGTCTCAACGCTCTTCAAATCAGCTTTGGCAGACAATCAGCTGGCGGTCATGCCACCAGATCAATGAAGCCTCAATGAGAGAACGTAGGTCAGTGAACTAGAGGAATCTCACATCAACCTTTTTTTGGGACACCGTCAACCTCTGCAGCGGTGACGGACTTCCGACGCAACAGTTGGTCGCGACGAGCTGATACCGAAGGGGTCAACACTGGAACTTGCCGTTGGAAAGTTCTGGGCTCACCACGGATGGCGTCTGAATGGGAGAGAAAGTGAACGGCTTCAGGCTCTTGTGGGGAGACAACACGCTCAGAAAAATCGCTTGCCCAGAATTTTCTAGCTCTCAACCGAAATTCTCAGCGTTCCGACTCAAGCGGCAAGTTCACCTCGAGAAATTACGTCAGACATCGTCATGCGCTGTCGCTGCAAGCCACCAGCAGCTTCGAGTCATAGATTCCCCAACGCTCCCTACCTGGAAGCCGCGCCGAACGGGCCTTGTGGCGAACTCATTCCCGCAAAAATAAAATGCAGAAAACACGATTGGTTCGTAGCCGTCTGAGGACGCGACCAGTGACACGAAACTGCGGCTTCTTTCTGTTGCTCTTCCGAACGAAATCGCGGATTCAGATCGATCGAACCCGCTTCGGCGCCCTCTGACTGTTTTCAATTCTTCTATTTTCGAATCAAGCAACAGGACCTACAATCTCTCGACATGCGGATGTTTTTCAATCCGTCCACACTCACCTTATCGCTGTCTTCCTGGAGAACTTTGACAATCGTTTGCCTCCGCTGTGAATCCTTCTTCAGCATATAGAAACCTTGTCCTTCCTCCAGGCCGTTCTGTGGGCCCCCATCCACTGGAGGACTGATAAGAGCCGAGCTGATTACGAGCGGAGTCACAACATTGGTCAATGAGTTAGTGAGCTCGTGGTCTTCGTCATTAGAGTCCAGATCGAGGTCTTCGCATGCAGACCAAGCACCCGGCTCATCGTAACAGTTCCAACAGTGCACCCGCATCAACGACCAACGGAGTTCCCGAGGTCCCGGACCCAGAGGATCCCGGTGCTCGAGGCTCGGTTCGGTCGAAGTAGCTGCTCCGGTCCCAAACATGCCCACTTTCTTTCAGCTTCTATCTTAAGCTTCTGATTCTACGGCTCCTAGGGCCCTACGTTGCCCTGAAGATGCGTTCACTTCAGAAGGGCACAACTGACACAGAAACCGAAGATCAAACTCAAAGTCGAGTCATTCGTATCATGCACTCTTCCTGCCTGTTGTACAGAAACGATAACAAGCGAAGTTTTTCCACGGATCGCAGAAGCGCGCTGTTCACGATTCTGGTTGGTTCTCGCACACGCTGCCGGTTGCCAAGAGTTTTTTTTTTCGACAAGTCGGCTCGCTGCTTCAACAACGAGGGTCCTTAACCGCTGCTGTCAACGAGGGGACCATGTTCCAACATCTCGCGAAACCAGCCTTCGTGTCTGCTACGTCCGTATCGTTTTCAGCAACTGACAACTCAGCATACACGCACGCTTGCACACACTGTCGATACCGAATCTATGAGTGAAACACAGCAGTCGAGAACTTGGCGTGCACGCAAGTAGAACCACACACTTTCGTCTATTTTCTCTGTTTTGTCTTACTTGGTACCCGTGGCCACCAAGTTCCAGTTGAAGGTGGAACTCATGGACGGCGTCAGAGGAGTTTGAGGATCGACGCCTCGACTAAAACATAAATTTGAACCAGTATTGAATGGAAACAACACCAAACAGAACTCCGATCATAGGAACTACTGTGAATCAGTTGTCTTCGTCTCAAAAAGTTCGTCTGACGATCCCCCAATCCGGGCTTCGGGAATTGGTGCAGCCGCTAGTTCGCCATTCGTTCAGCTGAGACTTTTTCACATTCACGCCAGTTGTCACGCAGTCACGCACGGAGAGCACTACACCGAAATCGGGAAGCAGGTATCCGGGGCTCTGCTCCAGCCTATCTTCCGGAGCTTGGTGAGGTGGGAACACTCGATCTGTCACAGGTTCATCGCCGTCGCTGCTGTCCTGCTGGCGGCAGCGGTTTCGGCCGCTGCAGAGGTTCCAAAGCGTGCCTCTGTGTGTGAGCTACGGCGCGCAACAACGGTACAGCCCTCCGCCGGCATCTGGCATTACGTGACGTCAGATAGCATCATCCACTGGGAACAGCGGAGGAGCTTCGGGGAAGCTGGTTCGAACCGAGACAAAGGATGACGGTTGTTGCAGCCAGCAACCGTCGCTGCTTTTTGCGTTTCAGAGCCGAGAGCGACGACAACACGCGGCTTTCAGAAAGACCGAAACGCAGTCGGATTCGGCGTCGAGCTGGCCATTGACCGAAAGCTCCGAATATTCTAGAGTTGAGAACAGAGTGTGTTGCTTCGAAAGATGAAATTCGCTCGGAAAGGGAATCACGGAGAGAGCCGACCAAACTTCCGAAGGCTCTTCAACGGCGCCAATGCTTTCAACTCGATGTAGTTAGTTTTCATTTCCTTTTCCACCACCGCCGTCGCTCACATTCGTCGGAATAGCGTGTTGTGACGTGGGACCCCTAATGTGGAAGCCACGTGCGCATTTTGGAGGGATATCGATCGCTTCTGTGCTTCATGCGGGGAAATGACTCGCTGATACCGATGTATGTAAATACACGTATCTCGATTTCGCGAACAGGCGGAAGAGCTAATGAGAATATATGAGTTCGCTGACTCAAGAAGGAAAGTCCGATGATCACCTTCGGAGGGGGAGGTATTGAGCGGGCAAACGATCGGTTCGGAATCGACGCCAGAGCTCCAGATCAACATGAGAACATTCAATGAGTCCGCACAATTCAGGCGTCTCTCGTCGCCGACTTTGGGAGTCTTGAGGAGCGACTCACGATCCGGACAGCAATCGATCGAGCACCGTCGGACACGGAACTTCCCGATATGGATTCCAGCGGAATCTCGAGGGAACTTTGATGGGCTCAGGATTTGGCAGTACCCAACGGATCGCCGGGAGGAAGGGGGTCTGTTGACGATTATTCCGACCCCGAAACGACCTTGAATCACGTATCGAAGCAATTTTTTCTTCTCCAGGAAGCGTACTGCACTCATTGGCATCTTGGCACAACTCCACATTCACTCCGGGCTTTCAATGACCAGAAAAGCTAAGCTTTCACACCGAAGCCACCCGCCACCATAGCGAATCCATGATTTCTAATTCATAGAAATTGCTCACCTGTATGAGTAGGTTCCAGGACTTCTGGGCAAACCTTCTGAAGTTGGACTCGCCGCGACGCGGTACGCTCCGTCCTCGGAGGTGGATGAGAAGCGGGTTACGCGATTCCCGGTGTGACTCGGGTATTGGACCGACATGCTACGCGGAATCTCCAGGGGAGGTCCGGTTGGTCGTTGACGTCTCTTGCGCTCGGGCCTTCGGGTGGGAGTTGGAACGAACGAATCCCAATCATGATCAAAACTGGGAAACACCGGCTTGATCTCAACACTTCACTGGGTTGGCAACACGCGCGCCGACTGAACTACTTTCTGATACGGAAGCATTACAGCTCCGTTGTCTCAGATCTGACTGGGACTATGCATGCGACTCGGGTTCCCTCGGCTCAAAACTGACTAGTGTCAGTCTGTCTTGAAAAATTATTTTCGACACGAATTTCATTCCTGATTCGGAGCTTCTCCGAAGCCGCTTCGCGGTCGGTCGATCATCAGATAGATCGCGGAGTTGTCTCAAAACTATATTGATTTCTGCGCTCACCGATAGGGGGATAATCCGCCCAGGAGCGGTATGAACAACTCCAACGAGGCTTTCAGGCGCTCGAAGTCCTACACTCTCATCGTGCCGCAACCATCTCCAAAACGCGGAACAATCGCCGCGTGACGAAAATGAAAACTATTCAATCAGCATCGATGATATGCTCCATTAGAGCTTCGCGTTGCATCCGATCATTCGCGCTGCTGGCGGTCTCTCTGTACAAAGTCGAAACCCGAAACGGATTTCCTTGCCGACTTCTATTGTAATCTCTACGAAAAACTGCATGGTGGTAGTCCTCCAAGAGAAGCTGATTGGGATGGAAACTTCTAGACGAATCTGAGACGCTCAAGGAGCGATGTCTTCTTGTGAGCAGCGGATGTACCGAGGGGGACAGGAGAGTAGCACCCGACTGACTCCTCCTCCACAGAGGCAGCGATCTGATTTCGTACCCGAATATCGAAAAAGGCTCTCCGAAGCCATATAGCATGAGACTGGCTCTGCGTTAGACTCGACGGGCGATTGCTGATAGAGCGTTCCGCATGCCGTGTCACGTAATTAGGAAACTGTTCAGTATCGCTCAAAAACTATGCAGCGCGAGGTCACCTTTCAAGGTGTTGTCGGCTTCGTTGGAGCGATGGTTGTGAACTCTTTCAGATGCGCGACAGAAGGTTCGCAAAGCAATGACGAGAATCTCTCTGTGAATTTCCTCGACTCTCGACGAATCGAGGACCTGGGAATTCGTTGTTTACGCCCGCATGACCTGACGAGAGATCGTCACGCGTTGTGACCACCAAAGCAGTCGACTCAAAGACATCGTCAAGGCTCAAAGCTCCGGATCCGGAAGAAGCGTTTGACCGTCAAGAACAACCGATCTAAGCGAGGAGGTGGCGTAACAATACGCGGACACCACGTCGCCGGAATCTGATGAACGGAAGGGCGAGGGACCGAGCAAAGGGACAAGCAGATATCGTGCTAGTCCATCAGCGAAATCCTCATAATTGGTTCAAATGAAGCGTACGGTGCGGTGCCGGAGTACTGATGGATCGTATTCCATGATGAAGACAAGGCGAGCGTATTCTCCGAGCCTAATCGGAGTATCACATTCGAAAAAAACTCACGGATTGAGGAAGACATCCGTCAGGAGATCGTCGGCTGTTGCTCGTTTGTCCGGATCGGGATCGAAACATCTTTCGATGAATTTTTTTGCGATGTCGCTCATCTCACTCGGGATGTCCGGATGGATCTTGTATTGGCCAACCCTGAATAGAGCTGCTTGCGGATCAAGGTGGGGGAACGGGTACTTTCCCGTCGCCATTTCTATGATCGTGCAGCCCAACGACCAGATATCGGCCTAGAATTAGACGGAATCATGCGATTACTGTGCTGTCTCAAGTCAATCGAAAGCAATTCACCTCTATTATACGTCCATTCGGCTTCGTCCGGCTACCAACTCACTAACGACTCGACATGTTATCGACTGGATACTCTCGAATGCCTGACTTTGCTCGTTAGTTGTTCGCATTCTGCATGCGCCCCCGATACTCATCCTGGATTAGCCGACCGTCGGTGTTGCCTTCCCCCCCCCCCCCCCGTGTCGTCACGACATCTAGAGCTATCTGAGGAAACTGACCGATAAGCTTGGCCTTACAGCCATCATTGCAGTGATTAGTGTGATCGAATATTGATTCATTCTACGTTGACTTTGTGGGGAGATCGGTCAGATCAAGATGTTTCACTTCGACATCGGAGCGAGGATGAGAGGAAGAAAACCGTTAATGGGAGTTTGAATCGGTACGCGAAAATTCATCAACGATCACTTTCGTTCATGAGCACATGTCTCCGCAAGATTGATACTCGTTCTATCAGAACGCCTCTCGTGGAGGAGAACGATTCACTGGAGAGCAATTCTTTGAGCAGGATTTACGGCATCCGCTCTGATTACGGTCTACGGAATCGTATCTCTACCATGGAAACCTTTAAATTTTCTTTACTGAATCACGATGAACGTATTCCCGAAATCGGCCATTCGAATATGCCAATATCGCAATTCTCTATTTTCGTAGGTGAAATGAATGGTCCTTACAGATGAGGTTTGATTTTGTCCAATATCGGAATTGGTTTCTAGTTTATACTCGTCGACAGCTCTTGTGCTGTCTGTCTATGCCCGGCTCCCATATTCGTCATTCAACCAAGCGCAGACGTTGTCTAGATTCCACCTGTTCAGGAGTCAGGAATGTAGACTAGTCAAACGTCATCGCTCATCAGCAGACCAGAACCAATTTCGTTCTATCTGGACGTAAACCGCGGTCGAAGCGCCGCATTAATTCTTTACAGTGTCGAGTTTTCGCGAACGAGCCTTGGAAAGATCTGAACACGATCCGTTTTGAAACCGAGCTCGAACTGATTCACGGCCGACCCTTGAACTACGAGATGATCTCGGCAAGCCAGCTCAGCTTGGATGTTTTCGTGAACGGGTGAAACTCCAATCGGCCGATCACACGATGGACCGCCACAATTTTGATGCCAGAGCTAAACGAAATCACCTTTTCCAGAGCTCGTGGGAGCTGGAGTGACCATCGCGTAAACAGAAAAAAACGACATCGACCTCGCCAAGAGCGAACGTTCTGTTGGAGATCAACCGTGGGAGAGGAGAATGGAACGAGTCGCAATTTACACCACGTTAAATCGGCGATCGACTCACCGGTCTGCCATAGCCTCGATCTCCGTTGTCCATAACCTCCGGCGCCATGTACTGGAAAGTTCCGGCGAAAGTTTCCACCAAGCGGCCGGAAACCAGTCGTTTCGATGTTCCGAAGTCAGAGATTTTCACTATTCCGGAGTAGGTGTTTATGAGCACATTGTCGCCCTTGATGTCTCTGTGTACGATGTTGTTCTTGTGAAGGTATTTGATGCCTTCCAGGATTTGCTTCGTGTAATGAACTATCGTGCTCTCGTATTTCAGAGGGCCCCAGTTGTAGCGTAGTAGATGCGACAGACTCCCACCGGGCACTCGTTCCATGCAAATCTTCACGAAACCATCCTCGCTTTTCGATCCGAGGTATTGCACGATATTCTTGTGCCGGAGATGCATGTGCAACATGATCTCTTCGTGCAGCGGCTGAACATCCTTGAGATTCTTTTCGTGGATTTCTTTAACCGCTATTTGAGTCATCTTCTTGGTGTCCGTGGCGGCGTACACCACACCGTAAGTTCCTGTGGAAAATCAGGTTTTTCAAGTGTGATACTCGGGAGCATGATCCTGCTAGACATTCTTCTCTCGAAATCGCTCGCACCTTTTCCTAGAACGACTTTCTGTTTATTTTCGTCGAGAACGTATTGGAAATCTATGCACTGAAACTGAGCATCGTAATCGAACGCAAGGCACATGGAATCCTCGTTCTGTTGATTCTCGTTGATCATTCCTTGCACAACCTGAAGCACATCACAAAGATTTGAGATTACTTCGCGATTACCGAGCAGACTCATAGTTCGCTGAGCTGGGAAGGTGAAACTTACCTGATAAAATATCCCCCTAGCAGCAGAAGAGGGGAAGAACATCTGGAAATCGTCCGAGTTCTCATGAACGTACAACAAGATGCACCTATCGTCTTGCTTGTAGAGAGAAACGCCTTTGATCGTGGGCGACGTGAAGAGCCATTCATGCCGTCGCTTGCATGTGCCACGCATGGTATCGACGCACTTGTGAGAGATCTGGATTGACTTCTTTTGATCGCCGGTGTCAAGATTCAGAGTCACATAAGACGGCATTAGAGTTTCGGTGGGCTCATTGATCAACACCTGAAAAGACTTCATAATTGGTTCCCTCTTTCTCGAGAATGGGAGCCGTAGACAAATCGATTCCGACGGAGTCTAGCCCCGAAGGCTCGGCTCGCGAATTGTTCCCGGCAGAGCGTAGCTCTCCAAACTCACCGGGAACAGAATGTGGTCATCGAGCACTTTCTCAGTGGCCATGCTGAAGTAGTCGATCCAGAAACCCATGATGTGTTCCTCGGGCTTGATTTCACTCGTGTCGCCCTTCCTCCTCTTCCGCGCGATCAGTTTAATATTCAATAGCGTACTCTCTAAGCACCAGCTGGCCGGGTTCAGGTGGAACATCTTTATGGCAACCTGTGGAACAGAGATTACTGGGAGCTTAGCGTCTAAAATCTGAGCAGCTGAGCGTTATGAGACTTCTCTGCTGGCTGGGGGGGCTCAAACGAGGAATTCGCGAGAGAACTATTTGTAGCACCTTGATAGCACGAGTGTAATCCTCCACAAGGTAGCAAACTTCGAAGTAGGTGGCTACATCCCAATAGTCAGTCATCGCATCGATCTCCCCTTTTTTCCCGATGAGGTGATTGAGAACCACGAAGACGTCTTCAAGGTCACGGCTCTCGTCGGACCTGTGGAGGGTGGAAGAAGATATTTCTCGCGATCCGGAAACGGCTCATGATTTCAGGGAGCGGATCAACCGATTTCGGACCCTTGTCTAACCTGTGGCCATCGGCAGTGAGTAACGTGGCTAAGTTTATCCCATTGTAAACCGACTGCAGCGCATCGAATCCTTTCCGGTACCACTCGATCGCCTTCTTCAACGAATCAGTGTCCTTGCAGTCGCTATTCAGGTACTTGTCCTTGTAGATTCTCCCACAAAGTCCCAGGTAATCAGGAATCTCGTTCTCCTTCTTCTCCAAAGCTTTCTCCATGACTGTCAAAGCTCTGTCTGTGTCGCCTTCCTTCTTCCGCCTGTGAGATTGAAGAACACGTCATTCGACCATCCTCAAGAAGACGGAGCCTCCGCAACACGGATCACCAACCACAGGATTCTTGGTCACTCCCGACTTCAGATCGACGAGAACCAAGAATCTCGCACAGCCGAATCGAAACAATCCACTGTTTGGATTGTCTCTCCAATGGACTCTGACGATCTATTTAGGTCGGCTCAGGTTGAAACGAGGTCAGTAAAGTTCTCGCTTTCAGCGCTTCTTTATCGGGGTTAGAATTATCGCGGTGAGAACGCGATCATCGTGAAGGTTGGAGATGAAGGCGGGATTCCCGCTCACCTATTCAAAGCGAACGCATACAGGTACTGAATCGCAGCACAGTGCATGAAACTGAGCGTCGAAACCTCCTGGAGATCTTCCACCAGCTTCACCGAGGAGTCGTAATCTTGAGCGTCGTTCAATGCGTTGAGCAACGCGTGCACAACCTGTAACGATCCGATCCGTTGGAGATAATCGTTGGAGACGAATTTCGCGCGACATTCAAGACAGTATGAATCATCTCAACAGACTGAGGTTCCGGACGCACTCACTTCCAGAGAAATGACGTTAGGATCATCGAGTCGTATCCGGAAGTTTTTCAACGCTGCCCTCAGCTCATCGCCTCGGAGGGTTTCTGGGAGTTGTCGGAGGTCTTTCAAGAAACGATCTTTCAAGAACTCTCTGGAATCAGGAACCTTCAGTTTCAACTCGAGATAGTTCGACAAATGGATTCGATCGCGGTCATCGGCTGCAGGACAGCTAATTTACTATACGTCGGCATTCGAGAGAGGAGGAAAATGCTCAAGTTCAGAAACGAATGCGATCCTACTTTGTCTGAACCTCGAGTTCGAGCAGGTTTTTTTGGATGACTTCATGGAGAAGCTTCTCGTTCGACGATGTGATGGCCCCCGCGAAAGGTCCGATGTCAGTGACATGACACACATTTCTATCCGTCACTCGGTAATAGATGGGTGTGTATCGGAAGAGTTGGCTCTGGAAAAATAGGAACCGGTGACCTTCGATTCGCCATCGTTCAGAACTTGTCGGATTCCTCGGGATTCCAAGCTGATTCTGATGTGAAAATGCGAGACGGCTATCCCACGAGCCGAGAGCCTTAGCGCGACCCGATCAAAATTGAACAAAACAATGGACCCGTCGAGCAAGGTTATCCGCGGCGGTGCAAACGACGCGAGTTGTTTCGAATTCTTGTGAACACTCGAAGGCTCTGCTCAGGGCGACCCAGGCGGCTTTCGCACAGCGCCGGGAGATCTATCCAGAGATGTTTCATTTCAGTCAATCATTCGGACACACATCCTAGTTGATAGGTAACGCGCACGTCCATCGATTTGTGCCGTCACCGAATGATTCATTAATCTCTTCCGCACCTTGAGGTCCCCGGTTTTGCTCGTCACATTGCGTATCAGGATGCTTTGCAACATTCCAAAACTCTCTCTGATCCCCAGATGGTAGAAGAGTATATTCCATTGGCTCTGCAATAAAAATACAAAACAGCGATGTGATTATGAAGTTTTTTGTTCGATGGAGTGGTTTGGTTTGAGGGATTGCTTTGCAGCGAGCAGTTTGGCAGTGCCAACCTAATGTATCTCTGCATCGGACGTTTATTTGAATGGTCGAGCTCATTGCGGTCTTGTGGTTTCAAATTGACGCTATGCCAACAGAGCTTGATAACGGAGACCCCAAACACGATCAAAAAGACCCTGTCGCAACACGCGGCTGTCCATCATGGAGTTTTCGTCTTCGTCACTAGGACTTTGTTTCTTCGAGCCAGTCGACGAGCCGAGAGCCAAAAAAGGCGACCTATCTATGAATCTTTCGTTTGGGCCATCTGATTGGAGTGACATCTTGCTTATTTGAGTTGAGGGTAACAGCGTCCAGTAACGCTATCATGACACACATTACTGTTCTCCCAAACGAGACGAGAGGCTGACTCGCCTAGACGCCGGGCAACCCAAGGCTTCCGAACCTGGCATAGCTCATTATCGACCATACAACGCACATCCAAGGCGTGCCCCCAATTTCCGATGCCGCTTGGTCACGGAAAAGAGACGAACCATGAAGGAATTGATGTGATAATTGTTAAAAAATCATCGGGTTTCTCCCGCTGGAATGACTCTTCTCCCGTATGGTCATCACATGCGGCGGTCTGATTTCTCTTCAGACGCAGCTTTTGCGAACTAAATCGTTTCAGGGAGACTCTGAAGCAGTGGTTCTCTAAATGGTCGATATCTACCCCTGGCGGTCGACGGCCGGAAGGGGGGGGGGCAAATTTACGGTGCATCTGACTTATCTTTCAAGTATCCAAGGACTGGATTCCGAGGTCTTCACGACCTCGAGAATCGACTCAAGAAATCGATGGTCGTCTATGAACCCCAGTGGTCGGAATCGACCATTTTGAGAACCGCTGCAATGAACTTCAACGAGGTCGCTCACGAGGTCGATCCCCTGGGTGTCGATGATGCAGGAAGTTTCAGAACCACTGCTCTAGAGGAACGAATCAAGACGATTGGTCGAGGGATCGTCCCTGTTCACGAACTCACCCGGACGCTGACGTCAACGATTGCAACGTCAGCCTGGTAGAGCTCGTCTCGGGCTTCCCCTGAGCTTGAGAATCCTTCGTGATGCACGAGGTCTTTTAGGTCGAAAACCTTGACCATGGCTCCGGCGCACCGGCAAGCTTTACGGATCTCCTCCAGGGCGACCTTCCTGTGCTGGGGATCTCCCCACTCCGCATGACGAGTTTCCTGCGGGGGAACTCATTAGATTTTCTGTGGGAGTTACGGTGTATCTCAAGGGAATCTACCGTGGTGGGAGAACCGTCGTCGCAACCCAGGCCTTTCGCAACGATGATATCATCTTTTATCGCATGGCTCTCAACCTAGAGAAATTCAGAACGAAACGAGGAAGCACCGAGGTCCGCGGCGAAGGGGCAGCCAACGGGAACCGAAGCTCCCTCTTCCTTCCTGCAAGTAGATCACCTGTGTGGGAAACTCACAAGGTCTATGAGGAGAACCACCTCCATTTTGGCAACAGTTGTGGCTGCGCTCGAGCCCTGCGACGGAGGCAAATCCGAATCCATCTGCGTAGACGTCGTCGCGGTAGGAGCTGCCAATCCTGGACTCAGGGTGACGTTGAAGACTCCAACGCTTGGCCGCTTTGCACCGTGGCCTGCGCCCTCAACGAGGTTTTCCTGCGATCTGCATTTCCTTCGCGGAATGGAGGAATCAGTCGTTAGAGCTTGAAACATTGATGGAGTCGTAGATTTTATTCCTATGGGATGAACTCCCTCCACGATCTCATTCGTAGGCAGGGGGGGGGGGGGGGTGCCGAGTGCCTATCACACAAGGAAATCTCTGCAACCCCGCGGGGCCTCGAGGAGGCATTCCTGATCCTCTTAACGATTTCGATGCTGTCATCCGAGATATCACTGTATCTCCGTATCACGAAGAAATTTCGACGCAAAGATTTGTAGCCCGTTTTGCGAGACGAATCCAGGCGGAATCTCGCAAGCTAGCTGAGGTCGGAGTGCATAATCTCTCCGATTTCGATTCTAGCCGATCGAGTCGCATGGGGGCAGTCAGGCATGTAAGTGGGCGCTGACTCCCCATGAGGAAGGAATCCCTCTCGAAATGATCTCTGGCCGTTGGGAGTTGTCGAGCTGACTCGCAACAGGCTCAATATGATCGCTGCTCGTCGATGATTGAGACCTCTGAGTGAAATGCAGTGGAGTGAATAATCTTCAGCCAGATATTGATCATTGAATCAGTGTCCTCTCACACAATAAATGCTCCAACTCGAGCACAAGAGTGGATCCAGCACAACTGCCAGGCGCTCGATGGGATTTGAACAAGTATGAGATTTTCTCCGAGACTCCATACCCCTAGTCTTGGGAGTTTTGCCGAAGGGCCGTCGACGGGTGATCACGGTGACATGAATGGCAGAGTAAATAGAGGCAAGCAATCGATAAACAGTTGCCAAAAGCCGTACAGGAAGGGTAAGACATTAGAATCCTGAACGGGTTGTATTCAATGGAGTCCCAAGGTTCAGGAAAATGAACGCTGATGGAAATGCTCGGAATTCCTCAGAACGAGCGTTCCGACGAGGGCAAAATAAGGCTCCTGTGAGACCTCCCAGTGGCCATCAACGCCATCACAATTTCGGAAGGAAATCGAGGAACTTCGGTGATGAACGCTCGGTTATAGCTCTGTTCTCCCCAACCTTTCAAGAACCGCACTCGGCATATCCCTTTTTGTATACGTCGTTATCCGTGGGAGCTGAATTCGGGCTCTAAGCGCAGTGTTTGGAACAGGATCCCAGCACGGCTTTGAGCTTTTGAACACCATGAAACGAGCGGTAATTCGCGGATAAGTGACCGTTCGGAAGCATGTGAACCCGTGAATCTAGCCGAGCTTCATATCCAGAATTCTCTAAAATATTTCTAGGAAAGCCTGATTTTCGTGAGCAGCGTAGAAAAAACAAAAGCTCTCCGACACCGACAGAGATCATCCAATATCCACGGATAAGGGTTTTCATAAACGGATGTTTTGATGGAATTTTCATTGAAGCGAAAGCGAAACAGATGTAGCCTCCGGGAAAGGCTTTGGCAAGGAACCAAAGTGGCTCGCCACGAGTGGTAAAAGAGACGGCTATTTGAAGAAAGGCTTGTTAGTGTAGCGCGAGCGTTTTTGGCGCTCCCTCCCTAGATGAGAACGTTCGGAAAGGTTCTAGGCACAAATTGGCTATCGCGATAAGCCTCAAGGAGCCTGTTGCGCTACATTTTTAGGTCCAGTGCGCGTGAGAAAATCAGAGCGCCAAATAAATGTAACTCATCTGTCACGTTTCGAGAGGAATCGGGCAGTTTGCGTCAGGGAAATTTCGTACCATCAATCGAGCATCGGGAAGCTCATAACCTATCGAGAGATTCAGATCGCGACGACGTTGAACGCACTTTCATCCTTCGATTCCGAAGCGGCACGGCGAGAGACTGCCAGGTGAACGGAAATGGTAAACCAAACGTGGCAATACAATCGCATACGAAATGGGCCTGATCTGCAAGAGTCATGTTTCTTCCAGTCCATCAGGAGCTCCTGAATCCAACAGCTTTGGAAGCCGTCAGACCGCGAGCCACGTCGAGTACTCTCAGCTTCTGAAGGTTGCGGCGATTTTGGAACTAACGAGCTTCCGCTATTGGCCGCGCTGAATTCTCACGTGGTACATGCTTTCGCGCGAGGAGGTGACAAGCTCATACAGCATATTCACGGTCGATGGCAGCCACGTGACAAGCGGTTCGTCGAAGAACTCTTTGCTACACAGTGGTAGCGAAGAGTTTTCCCGGAAATTTCCGACGTCGGGTAAGAACTTGACTTTGGAATTTCTCCGAACGGTACAGAAAATTTATTGACGCTTCAAATACGACGCCGAGAATACGCCACGAAGAGTGGTGCCGCTGATTAAGCGGAAGCGGTTTGAGAGATTTGAATGCGCTTCTCTAATAAGATCTTTGATTTCTACCCCACCAGAAAACCGCTTCCGGATGCGTATAGGGATCAGTCGCAGTACTTTTCCCTGAATAAGAGCTACGGAATTCATTGAGGAAGGGAGGCCGCATCGCGCCGGCTCTTCAGCACGGTGCGCGCATGGACCTTTGAGCACGGTAAGTCCGCCATTTCGCGGTGCATCATGGTCGAGGAAATTTCACACCAAGACAGCGGCGCGGAAGCATCTCAAGTCAAGACAGGTCGGGCTCACGATGGAGGCGAGACTAAATGTCGACTCTCCAATCGAAGAGTTCCGCGAAAGAGTTTCGCGCGCGATGACTCACTGCGCTACAGAGGCGAGTTCCCGGACGGCGTCTTCTGCTCAGCAGATGACCGCAAGCGCCCAGGAATCGATCGGAGGATAAAAGTAGCCGCTCAGCTGAGGCCGGAGGTTTCTTCAAACAGACGCTAAAAATCCAAGATCCGACACTGGGCCATGAATGTAAGCTCAATAAAAGCGGCTGCATTAGAAGGAACGGATTTTTTTCTTCATTCAAACTTCGCCATCGAGTCACCAAGGGGAACGCATGATTGTTTTCTGAACGGAAATTCGATTGAGAGTTCCCGTCTTATGAATGCCGCTCATGGCTGGTGTTTATTTTCGCTCGCGGCATTTCGCTAGCAGCAGCAAGAACTGTTAGTACTCTAAAAGAATCAGATACCGGACCTTATCTAAACAATGAAATACCTTCGCTTTCGAATGGAGTTTGCGATGAGCCCTTTTTCGCGCTGCGTAGGCGAGATTCGCCGGGAAAACTGCGGTCGAGACGACTAGGCTAGGCTAAATTCGTTTCAGAGGGATTAGAACTAGCGAACTTGGAGCACGCACCTTCACAGCAAGCTGCAGCGGGCCTGTCGAACAAAACATTGAGAGCGTCCGCTGGAGAAAGACCGGTCTCGTCGAAAGAGAGGGGGGCGAAGCTTACTAGCGGCGCAAATTTCACACCGTACGCCACGCTTTTCCCACGGAGGAATCGATATCACTTGGAGGACTTTTCCACAATACGATGAACGAGCGCATGAATCGTTCTCACCACACACCCACGGCCACGGAACGGCACACCGGAACTCACGACTTGTAAGTGCTGGCCAAAGATATAGGTGTGCTCGCTGTCAACCAGGCTTCAATTGGTGCTGAAGAGCACTCTCGAACTCCGGGTGTGGGCCAAGGTTTTGGGCAAGCAGGCAGGCGGGCTAGCCGGCCAACCGTTCTGTCGACAGCACGGTCTCCGCGGAACTGACCGTTTCTGTTGCGACCTGCTCCCCAGGGAGGAGGTCATGTGGGATCTTGAACCGGAATTCCGGAGAACTTGCGGGGGGATCTATGACCTCTTCGAGATCATTCTTCCCCCCATCTCTGTTGGCGCTGATTCATCCTTAGCGACGATGCCATCGCAGATTCGGTTCTTGACCGATTGACACGACACTGCGGTAGCGTTGCTGAGCTGAGGGCCTGTCGTAGTCACCACCGCCAGCAGAACCGCCGTTCCGGAGACCTCTAGGCGAGATTATTGTACAAATAGCCCGGCTGTAAACTATCTGCGAAGTTCCGTTCTGTCAGGACAGACATCGCTGGCAACTAAGATGCGCCATTGAGAACTAAGCGCTCGTCCGGGACGCAGCGGTGTCCGATTGACCCGGCTTAAACCCCCGCAAAACTCCTCCAGCTCCCATCGATTCCGCTGGGTGTCGGAGATCAAAACGAACCTCTTGAACCTACTTTGACGCCTTCATCCGGACATCCCAAAACTGGGGTAGCTCTCAAAAAGGGACAACGGTAGCTTCCCTCCCTAGAGAATCGGATGCAAGCCGTCAGTCGGCTTGGAAAGTGCCCATCTCATGGTGCTCGCGGTGAAGATGATAACGCGGCCGTCTTCGAGCATCTCACAAAAGATAGTTCGGGACGACCATGAGGAGAGAGAGAGAGACAGTTGGGATTCCCTGAAGGAATGCGCGCTTGAATCGCCGCTGAGAATCATTGTCAAGAAATTCTAGCTGGAACTGCCGTGCCACAGAATGAGATGCCACCCTAAGCGGTCAGCAGAGAACTCAGCCTCTAGTCGAAAGCATGCCCGGCATCTGAAAACCACAGACTTTATCGACAGCCGGTCCGGTGGGCGTGAGGCTCCCAGAGCTGACTCGCACAGGGCTCTGCCGGAAACTTCTTCACGGAATGTTCCCTTGTTGAGTTCGACGCGTGAGATTCGAAATTTCCGAGTCCTGTAAATCACGCCAATGTCGGACTCTAAGATCTCGTTCCCCGCCGCTGCGCCGAGTCAAATATAACGTTACTCATCTATCGACAAGAGAATCGGTGTGCTGAAATGTGTATGGCCGCGAGACAAATCTGAGTGGGATCCTGATCCACCTCAAAGCTGTTTCATGCCAGACGGGTCCTCATAGAGTTTCTAGGGAAGTCTGGAACGCTCCGCGCGAGTCCGATTACCAAGGCAACGATCACTCGTCTCCCTCCCGTACTGCGATCGAAAATGACAGACCGAACCGGTTGCTCCCATCACCGTACACGGACTTGCCTCGATTTCCTCCGTTTCCAACAAAATAACGTCTCGAATGGAACCTTTCCTCGACCAAACTGAACTCCAACCTGAGCCCCCCTCATGTCGAGGCCCTCTACACTAGCTCAGAACGGATTTCTGCGGCCGGACCAGCAGTGTGTGGCTGCACGCGGGAGTTTTAACTTCAATGCGCCGTCATCGGTCGCGGGATCACCCGCCGAGACGAGTACCGCGGGGCAACGACAGCTTGTTCCAATTGACGCTGATCGCTCACCAACAATTACGAGAGTTTATTTCGTGTGGTCGGTGGTCGCATCACCACCACAGATCCTACTCCGAGCCGGTCAACCGACTCTGATGTCTTCTGTCAGACTCCAGCTAGATTAATGTCGTTGACTGATTCTCGTACTCTCTGGTGACAGACTCTCTGGTTCATTCCTTTCCTTTCTGCCGACCTGTTGGCCAGCCCGCCAGCTTGATTGACTTGACTAGATGCCGTCCTCAGCGGCGCACAGAGTGCCGCGCTCGCTCGGCATACTGTATCACCGCAGCTAGACTAAACCGACCAATGTTGGTTCTCGGCATATCCGAACTAATAAAACTAATAACGACCCGGAAGGACGAGTCGCCATCGCAGTCGTGGTCGTTCAAAACACCGCTTTTGCATCGGCCCTAATGCGTTACCTCCGTCGCTGTACGCGATAATCCTGATCGTGGTCGTCGCTGTTGTCTCGGCCGCAAATCCTTCAGATCAAATGATCGGACAATCAGACAATCGATCTGTGAGTTTGTTCGAAAAGGCGCCCCCGGGCCACGAACACTGACCAGCTGCAAGTGGCGTCGTTCTGTTTACTCTGCTTACCTTTTGAGCATAGAGGAGCTGGTACCAGCGGACCTTGAGGGTTAGTCACATGGGACGGGATCTTCGACAACACAGAGCACTTCGAAACTCTCCAGAAACGCCACGGCACTCTGAACACTCAATACGATCGCTGCTCACTTCTCCCTGTCGCTGTCGTCGACGACGTCGTCGTCGTCGTCGCTGTTCTACCGCAACACGCTCTGCTTTACTCACTGAACAAAATCCTCAGCTGTGCAGCCTCCTCACTCAGACCTTCTTGGCTGTGCCAGTCACAGCGGCAGCCGCGGTAGCAGATCATCGACAACACATACAAAGACACACTCACGGCCAGCCGAGCAACAAACAGACGGTCGCGTTAGTTAGAACCACTGCACACATACACGCAGATTCTCAACAAAGTGTTTTCCGAAACCGCGCATGCGTCGGAGGTGAGGAGGAAAATCGAAGCGCGCGGTCTTTCGAACTCTTACCACCACGACCGAAGCCTGTAGAACCGGCACGCTCTGACTTCCGATGCGGCTGACCTAAGGTCACGCATGCTTTGTGGCTTATTTCGCTGCCTCGCGACCAAAGGTTCCGACCTCCCCTTGACACACCCATCGGAGCGTGAGAAGGAGCTCCCGTAGGAATAGTTCAAGGTGCTAGTGTCACGATCCGAAAAATTTGGACCTAGCGCCACGACATATTCGTAATTCCTTGCTCTGTGAGGTAACTGAGACGGTGCTCTCCCGCGTGAAGCTGAATATCGGCGATCCGAGATCCCTTCTATTGCCGAAACCGAGGAAACATCACGGAAGATAATTCCGAATATTTCTCCTGCGACACTCATTCTGGTTCGTGGTTCAGGCACAATATGTAATGCGAAGAAACCTCATTCACGATTTAACTCTCTCCAGATGCTCCAATCGACCTCGATTTCCGCAAAAGATTTTCCCAATCGGGTCGGAGAATCAAGCTTTTAGGAAAATCTACTACTTAAAATGGATTTTCTTTTCAAAGCGAATGAAGGTGGTAAATCGTGCCCTCGAGAGCTTATTAAGGGATCCATTCAAATGGATCTGGTTTTATCCAGAGAGGAATATCGAAAATAGGCACAAAATCACCGGCAGGTACCCTCAGGTCGATCTTTCAGGTCCGTCCAGGCAATATGCCTGAGCGATGCAGAGTCGTTCAGGCCTACGAGCACTCACAGCATCCTGCAAGCACGTTTTCACCTCATAAAATCTGCAAACACCAGTCAGCTGTGTAGTGCGCGTGCTCCATCTTCCACCAGCCTGTTTTCATTATTCTTCGGTGATCGGAGCTCCCGAGGAGACCCTCCATGACCAACGCAGCGGGGCGATAAGGCGGTTCTGGAACGCCCCAGCAGCCGCAGGATGCATCACGCTTTTGAAGACTCCGGGCGCTTTTGTGCAACTTGACTTGTTGCATAGTGGCTATAGTGGCTTGCCCTCATGGAATTGTGTCAACGTAGAAAGGCCAGGATCACCTTGAATCGCTCCCCCTTGGGATCAACGGAGCTTTTCGAAGCATGGATATGACAGGAATGGGCCATACCTGAACATCAAGAGTGAGACCCATGATTAAAAATAGCAAACTCACCTCAGGTCATGCTCTCGTATCTGGCTCAACGCTTTCATGATAGTCTCCAGGCAAAAGTCTGATTCTTCCTGCGTGCAATCTATGGTTATCCATGGTTGGAAGCAATGGTCCGGGAATCGCGTTATGGTTCAACTTGGTGACCACCGTGGCGTACAATTCAAACTCGATTGGTTCCTATCAACTCAACTCTTACCTAAAGCTATAAAGTTGCCCTGGAAGGTAGCGGTTCCATCACCAGGATACTCACTGATGACCAGCAGTGACGAGTTTCTCAGACCGATTTAGTGGCCGAGGAAAAACACCAAAAGGGAACTGGCGGTTAGTTCTCCTGTGGCAGGTATACCAGAGTCCATCAGGTTGCTCAGGAACATTGCAACTCACGCTACCCGGGAAAAGCGCACGCGCTCTGTCTGCGCTTCTGTCGCATGCGATGGAACGCTTATCTAACTGCGGCACCCAGGGGGCCGGTGAGGCGAAACGATGCTACGACTTGATGACGCTCAGGCGCCATCGTTATGTACTCGACAGAGCAGAGAGTAATCGACAACTGTATAATAAGGCTGCAGTCAGGCAGGCAAACGAGCACACGTAGGACCAGGTTAGTGAGAGAGCAATCGGGTCGGCAACGGTTGCGATCAACCTCACGACGCTATATCGATGAATGCACTTCCAGATTTCTGTCTGGGGAAGATCAAGGTCGGTGACGGATGAACTGTCCCGGAGGCGGCAACGACATTACGCGGATTCTGAGCAGACGGCGAGTATCTGCAAGGTATTCCAAGTATCTCAACCCTTGGATCGGAAGAATTCCCAGGATCGAGAGGGAGATCGGCAGGGCAGAAGAGAGATTGAACAGCGAGCCTGGCAGCCCTGGGCTCCCTGGCGGGGGAAGCCCCATGGGCCCTCCCAGCAGTGGTGGAGAACCGCGTCTCCAAGGCTGTCCAGGATTGGAAAGCGTTCCCTGTGCGCTGACCTCGATTGGGACCAATTTTTTTTAAGAGAAGAGAGAGTTTATTCTGGTCGCGTTTTCAAGTCTTTCTCTTATTTCCGCGGCTCAAGCACCGGTATCCAAGTTCTCTTCGGCAGCTCGTCCGGGGTACCCTTGTCCCAGAGTGTGTTTTTGGTTATCTATCTGTTGTATTCATGATGTGGTACTCGTCCCTGTCTCCAGTTCTCGGAACAATTGGGACCGATTGCTTCCTGTTCGATTTCTTCGGTTCAGTATACCTCCTTGACCTCCGATTTCGGGCGACGAGGAGCTCGGTTGATGCTTCTTCCAATACTTTGGGAAGACCAGTTCCACGGAGCATGCTCGCGACGTCGCAGGAATAGTGACCAGGTGAATGAATTCGATTCCGCTTCCTGTCGCCATCCGTGAACCTGTTGTCTACCTGTTACCTCCTCCTGACGAAGCATCAACCCCAGGTATGGAGCCGTATCGGGAGCAGGATACAACGGGCTCGACGACGACTGACATGGACAATCAGACCAACGCAATGGTGCCAAGCTCCTTGTCGATGCCGACAGCGAATTCCCTGCGGTATCACAAATCTACCGTTTCAGTTCAAGTCGCTCTTCGATCGTGCTCGGGATTCATGTACGTCGCGGCATTCTCGTCGAAGATCGCTGACGCTGAGGTGTTTCCGAATGGCCTGGCAAGGGAATAATGAGAGCAGGATGTTTGCGATCGCAATCAGACACAAGTTTCCCTTTTGGTCTCATGGCTGTCTCCCTCATTTTGGGTGCTCCCTGACTCAAGTGCGTCCAATGCTCCGCTGAGAAAGATTTCTTGAGAACACATGCAGCTACATAGGTTGCGACAAGGCAGAGAAATAAGTAATTGTGCGCGACTTCCATCAGAATCACTGGAGCTGATCCCGTCCGCATCAAGGATCAGCTCCACAAAGACCAACACTGCTGATTCATCAGCTCCGCCTCAAACAGTGTGTGGCTTCCAGTTCCGCCAACGGAATTTGAAATCCCTGTTTTCCTCAACGATTTCACAACGATAGCCGGATCGATTTTCGCTCGAGCTCCCTTCATCCTCCGGGAAGGAATCAGCTGCGTTCGGTCCACCGTCATGTGCATCCTCTACCTCTAGTTCTTTCAGTGGGAGGCACGCGAGAAGGATGTCTCTCAGGGTGAGACGCATACAGGATTCCGGGCTGGGTTTCCCGGAGGAAAATCTTCAGAAGTTGATGCTCGTCGAGTATTCAGGGGAACAAACATCTGCTTCCGATGTACGGTCGCATCAACCACGTCCGTCCCGTTTTGTGTCAGTTTTTCGCGAAAGAAGGCTTAGAGCACACCGGCTGGTGCACTGCATTCTTACCATTGCATTTCCCCAAGCACCCATGCATATCTTGAGGAATTCAGAACACCTACGCGTGTTCAATGTTTCTCGGCATTTTACGCGATTGTGTCGATTTTCGGTCTTTTTCCAAACATATGCGGCGTTTTTTTTTCGCATTTCTACGCATCTTCGTATGAGTGTCGAAAATGGAATTCGTATTGTGGAGTAAGTAGGATTCTCCGACTTCTCGCATTTCTGTATCGGTCAGGTGTACAGATTTGGGAGGTGGGTCGACTCGAGGACTGAGAACTCGTGTGGAGAACGAACAGATAGCGCTTTCACTACGTACTGACTAGCACTACTTGTCGCATTGACGGTCATTCGCAAAGCTGTTCATCTTAATCTCGATGGACACTTTCGACAGAAGTACGCTTCTTCGTCTGCTGTTGTTGTTAGCCTACGCTCGTGCAGCGTAGGGAATGCGGAATGAGGTGCAATCGAGAGATCTTGGTTGTTCCTCCATCTCTAAATCTTTCTTTTCTCGCGAAATGCTCCAAAATGAGCTTCCCTACGATCCCACAACATTTGAAGATCAAGATCCATGAAGAGTCCCTGATGCGACATGAGACTAAACGAAGTTCGACTACAGGAAAACAACAGCAAGTACTGAGCGCAGGTCGGATGTGTGCAAAGCGTTCATGGTTGCGCACACTGCCGTGTGTAGCGTGTCCGATGATGCCCCGAAAGAGTCCAGCAGGGACTACACATCAAGGGAGGCTCTGCATCGATCTTGAATGCACTAAGACCGTGCACTCGTCCTCGCAACAGACGCTGCTCGCTATATGAAAAAACAGCAGCCAGCAGTCTGGAAGAACTCTTCCCACGCACCACCCACGCAACATGCGTCGCTTACGCTCTCCAACGTTTAGGGGAAGAGATCCGTCTTCCTCGAAGTCGATCACCCCACGGCGAACATGATGCAAGCCTAAAAGCTCCGTCTCGCATCGCCTGTCTCGAAGAGAACGTCGATCAAGCATTGCTACCGGAAGTGATAGTCACTCACAGGGGCAGTACTATAATCAAAGTCTCGAGTGCAATGACTTGGATGAAAACGACGTTACAGCGATCTGTATTGTCGGGAGTCCATTTGTGACAGTACTCAGTGCCCCCGAGACCACGGATTGTCACAGGAGGCCTCCAAAAGGCTTGTGGCAAGATCCGGTTGGAAACCAAGAGGACTCCTCCTTCCGAACCTGCGACCGAAGTCCACCGAATCCGGAAACGTATCGCGCGGAAACGCTGGCTACGTCGAGCTGTGTGAATGCGAGACTCCCTTCGAGGGGTGAGCTAGAAACGATCTGCCGCCAGTGGTCGCCGGGGAGCTCTCGGCCATGAAATTGTCGCCAAACGTGTCCTGCGTAGTCGAGCAGAATTTCTCACGGTATTTACTGGTTCGCCGATCATGAATCTCCGATAACCCGAAGAAGCACGGCTTCGTCGCCTGCAATCTACATATTCTCTGGATATCACGGAAAACCCTAGTTGACAACACGCTTTTGTCGCACATATCTTCCCACATATTTGCTTTTCTTCCTGCATGCTGCATGCATATTTCTTGTTCTCTCTTGCATAGTCCGCAAAGCATCAGTCATCACCAATAGACTGAGCCCCGGTCTGGATTCCGTATATGTATCTGTGCTGCGTCCAGAGGAAGGAAATGTCGGAAATTCACTGAGATCATCTCCATGAAATACATGGAACATTTAGGCTGATACAGCTAACAGAGCCGTGAACGGCTGATCATGGTGCATCACACACTTACTATCTTCCAACGCCACAAACCTCATTGATACACCGTGTTCTCCGATCTCCTCAAGCGATGGAGGTAATAGCCAGGGCGAAACGTAGAAGAGTTCCAAAGAGATCGACTTTCACCCGATAAGAGTCCCGTGATAATGACTCCGACAGAAGCTTGACGTATTCTGGGAGGAGCAGCTGGCATCGAACCGGCTTCCGTGCATGGCGTAGCTGTACTCTGGGGCGGTGAGAGAAGACCCGCACTTGTCGTGATCGATCGGTAACCTGGACATCGAGTATCACGGCATGAGTGGACCAGTGGGCGAACGGATCTTCAAAGTCCCCCGCGAGGGTGGTCCGATGAGACTCCCAGTCGAGAGGGGCTCGCGGCAAAACATCACAAGAATCGGGAAAATCGATGAAGCGAAAAACAAGAGCTTATCCGAGGATACAGTTGACAGATTGTCAAAACTGTATTATTGATGAAGAAGCGTTACGGCTGCCAGAATCTTTCTGATCCCTAGAGGTCAGAGAGATGCCGGAGTTTTATCCAGTTCGAGAAACCTGGACTAGAACCTGAGTTAGAACCTAATCCTTATACCCTTGGGGTGAGTCCCATAGAAATGGTCCGGAATCTGTTTCATCGATCCATGAGAGATGCCCAAGACACGACTGTGACCGGTGACCTCGCGAGCGCAGGAGCTCGGCAAGCTGGCCGAGGACGCAGTCGATCAGGTCACCTGGGGGGTGTGACGAACCCGATAAAAAATGGACGCCTCTCCTCCGATCTGATGGATGGAAAGCTAATAAAATATCAGAGCAGCTCGCCCTGAGGAATGATTCAGGATAGCTTAGAGCGCCACGCAGAATATTCTCCTGCAATTTGTGAGTTGATCTCTGCTCATTCGGAATTGCTTCGAGAAAGCGAACACCAATGGCTGAAGCACAGAATGTGATAGAATCGTCCTATCAGAGAATGATCGAATGAAGACACACGGCGCCGCTTTTTCAATAATTTAAGAATTCCTTCCACACTTGTTTTTATTGAGATAGTACCTCCCTCAGCCCCCAAATCAGTTGTGTAGATGGAGCACTTCTTTGGAGCGGATTCTCTCCGCTCCACGTTGGAACCATCGATTTCGATAGCACTAACTCAAACAAGGAAGGGCGCGTTGAGATGTCACGGACTAGAAGAGTCGCCTTTTCTCCCCGTTGTTGAATTTCTAATCACTAATGGGCCACCTCAAAGCCATCAGGGGTTTCCAAGCGAGTCAAGGTGAACAATCCGGAGCTCTTAACTCGGCTCCGTCGGCTGAGTCCTCAGAGGGGATCGTCTCCTGCTCGTGGAGGTTTGATGAGGAGCTCAGTCTAAATTTGGCCAGAGATTCGAGCTACGCTAGGCGTGCTTCTGAACTTCCTTGACGATGTTCTGTACAACTTCCGTCGTGGTTGCTTGGCCCCCAAGGTCGGGCGTGTGCAACTTATCGACGTTGATGGTCTTATCGATCGCTGTGGCAATCACTTGCGCGTGGTGCGTCAGACCGAGGTGGTAGAGTAGATCAACTCCTGCGTTCATCATGGCGATCGGGTTCGCGATGTTCTTCCCGGCAATCGATTTGCCGGTGTTCCGAGTTCCGGTCTCGAAAACTGCGTACTCCTTGCCATAGTTACGACCCGAGGCGATCCCGGGACCGCCGGTGATACCGCACACCAAATTGGTGAGAATGTTTCCGTAAAGGTTCGGGAGCAGGAGGACATCAAACTGGTTCGGGTTCGAAACGAGCTGCATGGAGCAGTTGTCTATGATGATGTTGTCGAACTCCAGCTCGGGATACTCCTTGGCCATCTCCGTGCAGCGGCTCAGGAACAAACCGTCCGAGAGCTTCCTGGGGAAGTGAAGGCAAACTCTAGTATTGGAATCATCTTCGGAACAGCAGGGCTCATGAGCCCTGGGGATCTTTCTTGCCTCGGACAGCCAAAGAGGATGAACTCGTTCCATCGAGCCCCAGAATGAGGCTGATAAAGCTACTCACATGATATTGGCCTTATGAACACAGGTCACCTTCTTGCGACCGTTGTTTTTCGCCCACTCGAAAGCATAACGAGCGATCTCGTCACTCTTTGATTGAGTTATCACCTTCAGAGACTCGACGACTCCCTTGATTGAAGTGTGCTCTTCGCTCGAGTATTCCCCCTCTAGAATTTATCAGATCAGTACCAGTTCAAGGACTCCACTCATTGAGTATTTTCGAACGACATACCGTTCTGGATCGATTCATTCTGAATGAGAGTACCTGTATTCTGGCGAATGAGAACTATATCGATGTCTGTGTGACGAGTCTCAATTCCTGGCTGAGAGGTAACGTGCACGATGTTGGCGAAAAGGCCCAACCGGAGACGCAGTTCGACGTTCCTGGATTTGCAATTCGGGTCGTTATGGCGGGTTTCGATGTTACCCTTGAGAGCGACTCCGTTCCTCTTCACTGCCGTGATAGCTTGTTCCAGGAGATCCACGTCGTCTCTTGATGAGTCTAGGTGCACTTCCTCGAAATCAACAGGAACTCCTCCATATCTAAGAATCGGAAATACGAGCACTTAGCAAACACCAGGGCCCGAGGAAAGCAGCCCGGACAGGACCAGAACACGATTGTCTCCTCAATGGAGCGGGGAAATCCATTCTTGGGGTTGACAAATAGCAATGGTACTCGCCGAAAGACTTCCTTGACGTAACCGATCAACTCAGGTCCGATGCCATCACCTGGCAGAGCGGTGACCATATAGCGTCCTCCATACTTGCTCTTGTCGGTTCTCGTTCCGGATACGTGCTATAACGAATATTCCCTGGTTAGAGGTGGTTGGAGCAACAGAGGCGTGTCTAGATAGACTACATGCTGTAAGGTTCAAAATGGTCGGAGCGGAAGAGACTTGAGCGAATCCACCGCGCTCCACTCGTTACCACTGCTCCACAGCTAGGACAGTGCACACGGGAAGGGCGATCATAGTTATTCGGAGTTACGCCCACAAAACAGATCCGTTTTAGGAATGGGTGCAAGGGTGCAATATAGCGGCGTTTTCAAGCAAGAATCGAAGACCTCCGGGGAGGAGAGTGTCGTAAACAGAGAGAGTAGAAAAAGTTTCAAAGGCAATCCTTACGTAGACATTGTCATTGTATCTGTGAACGATCTGCAATGAATTGGCAGTTAGGTTAGCGCACTCTCTGCATCAAATCACACTCGGTTGCACGTCCAGCTCCGCCGGAGTGGTGGAACCGTCGAACTGATTAATACCCATAGGGTCCTAGTTCTGGGTCGTGCCAAACTTATCGGATATCGTGTTTCCGATTCATTCTCAACACTGTAAGTCAAAACCGCGCTCAGCTACAGTGAAGCAACACAGCATTCGACCTTCAGACCAAGGAACCGAAGGCGAATTTTCACGCGCTGACCCCGTGGTGTCCTCTACTCACGGTACGATTTGGAACGACCTGAGACGCGACCAGAGCTCGCTTAGCCAACACAGCAGGCTTCAGTATTTGTTTCGAGAGGGACATCCTGCGCTCCGAACGACAATTTCCTTCCTCTCAGAACACTGAAAGGTTCCCCCTCTTGTGTTATTGTTCCACACTCGAACGCCGAGTGGTTTCGGTTTTGAAACCTGGCGCGCTTTTTTCAATGTTCTGCACTCAACGTCTGCGAGGTCTTCCCTGCTCTGTGTTGCACCCGTACGGTGCGCGCTGCTTCCTGCGGAATCCATACAAGAACCTCGTTCGTTCCCTCGACAGTGGCGTTCCCAGGGTGAGGGGTTGGGATGAGCATGTTCCCCCTTCCCCCGGAACTCTTCGATCATGCTGGGTAGGGTGGATTATATTCAATCGACTATGCCTCCTCAGAAACATTGTCACTGGTTTGGGAACCACGTTCATTGCGTCATGAAAAGCTTGCGACGATGATCATCATGATAACCCCCCCCCTAACTCGTCCGTCCACATGAAGCTGGGGACGCTCCTGTCCCGCGATGAACTGTATTGTTTCTCTACTGGTAACCATACATGGGAAACGACCTCGACTTCTCGAAGGGCCGAGCATGAATGAGTGTCGAAAATGACCCTCTGGCCGATCTGAGAAGGAGAGGTTGCTCCTTGACATCCGAAAGGTTTGCTTTCGTCAAGGAAGAAACTTTTTCGGATTCCATCTCATCGTTCTCATCGGACGAATGAACAGACAGGCTTTCTCCCTGAAGAGTCTCCTATCAGAAAGAAATTCTTCTGGAAGCGCAACTGCGACAAGATCCTCCGGAGGAAAATACACATTCCGAATAGTGTGTCCGTCGTGTGATCGTGTTCAATGTAGGGAAACGATAAATCTGGGTGCATTGGGATGACTATTCGATAACAACCGCTAGTGTAGTTGGGAAACGCGCAAATAGATAAGACTCTCACTCACGTATGGGAACATTCATATTTATGTGGGTTTTTATCCATATCTGTTGTACGGGAAACAATCAATGCTTCTCGACGATGGAAACGTAATTTGGACAATATACAAAATATGTTGATCCGTGAATGTATCATTCAGCGAACAGCTGAACTTCTTATCTAGTCAGTGAGGGTACTGTTTACTTATTTCTCAAACATTCCTATTCACGATTCAGTTATCCTTCTCTTTGTTGTTGAATTTCGAGTTTTTGCTGGATTTGCTCTTAGAGGCAGCGTTACCTCCGAACCGTCGGCCGTCTTTCGCGGGAGCTTCGGTGGTTCGCGAGTTCTTCTTGCTTGATGTTGATGACGATGAGCTCGACGCTATCACGAATTAGAACGATGAGTTACGATTGAGTGCAACGGTCGTGATCGATTCCGACAAGTCTGATTCAAACTTGACTGACAACGAAATCTCTAACATCACATCGCGATGTGAGCAGCGACAGATGCAGCGTTTCATTACGGGCTCAGCCGTTATATGAGATATCTGGCCTGTTCATATATTTCATACATATTAATATTTCAACATGAACGCACCTCCACGTTTGGGTTTTTGTGTGGTTGTAGTTGTAGATCGGTTTGTTTTACTGTTGCTCTTGACGGGAGCTGACGTCGTCCGCTCGGTACGAGGTCCTCCTGGAGGCCTGGGGGTCACAGTCGTGCTGACTTGTGCACCAGTGGCAGGGTTTTTGATGAAGGATGGCAGCGTGGGTTTATTCCTTTGGCCGGGTGCCGGCGTTACCTGTGACCGAATCAAGTGGATACAGTCCTGTTACGTTCTCTGAGCTGTACTGGAATCGCGGCACTGGACGGCGCTGTTGAAGTAGGGGACCTTGGGCTGACTTGTCGAAGTGGTCCGAAGGTACCCAAACAAGCCGTGATGATGTGGTTAGTTCTCGTTTTTGAGTCAAGAGGGAAACGCTTCTCTGCTTGATAATGTAGAGCTTCCACTATAGAGCTGGATCCTACTCTGAAGTTGAGTGGGCACAGCGCAATTCTCAGCAAAAAATCCAAAAGGGAAGAGAAATAGGCGTGCCTTCTTCTGATTGCTACGGAATGAAAGCATTTTGTAACGGCGAGGCCGAGTTGAACGCAACGATTTGGCACGGATTGATGATGTAATGATGATACTCCACCCGGGGAGGGAGGCGTTTGGGGATGGATGACGATCATTTGTTCCTGTGCTCATTCATGTTTTGGGTTTGACCCAGAGCTCACCAAAAAGCCGGAAATAGGAAGCTGATCCTACCACCCAACACGAAGACGTCGTTTCATCACAGTCAACCACAATCAGCGCGTCTGACGCGTTCAAAATTGAAAGACTGTTTCCCGAGCAGTATCCGATACAGCAGCCTTCACGAGACCTGACATGCACGAACGAGTTCACGCAGATTTTCACCACTGTTCCAGTCCCGCGTCGGATTTTTCAGTCTAGTCGAAGGGTTCCATGGAATACATCAGCATGAAGGATTATCCTCGTAGGAAATTACCCACCTTGTGCTGCACTCGAGTGTTTCGGGGTTTCAGGAACAAAGAAGTCGGGTGCTCTAACTTCTTCGCGGGTTTCTCCCCGTCTTGGTCGTCGTTCTTCAGCGAATCTGCGGCTGCAGATGGGGTGTTCGAGGACGGCTTCGCCTTAGAGTCCTTGATGTCCTTCTTGGTGTCCTTGACAGGAGCGTCGTTGTCGTAATCGTAGTCATCGTCGTACTCCGGCTCTTCCTTGCGTTTCTGAGCGGCCGCGAAAGCCACGAGAAAAACGAGGAGAATGACAAACCGCTGCGAAGCAACGATCTAATCCGTTAAGATCAGTCAAAGTTCAGTTAGTAGATTCAGCACTCCTGCCAGCCTTGGAACCGCTGCTCGTACATTATCACATTGTCGTATGTTCCGCGGGGATCCAAACTCTGGAGGAGCATGGCGTGGAAATCTTTCATGGCGAACGATTCATAATCAACGTTTGACAGAGGGGTACTTACCATTGCGGTGTGAGCGTTTCGGCTGCCGGAACGAAATGGTGCGCCGAGAAGATCGCGACGCTAACGGCGAAGGCTCTGCCGCGAGGGAGTTCAGACCGCCACCGACCGCCAACGATTGGATTGCCATCCGGTTTTGCTGTTGCGCGCTCGCTCGCCACGATCCCGCCCGCCAGTTAGCCCGCCCGCTAGGGCAGCTTTTGCCCCGCACCGAAACGAGAGAATTCCGTAGATTCTCGTCCCGTGGTGGGGACTTCCAGGGACTGATGAAGCGATGCGCTGATATGCGATGCGGGCCCGTAACGCACAGAGAACCCTAATTACTCCGATCGCCCCTCCTTGCGAAAGAAAAACGACATCAACAACGACGATGACTATCCCAGAAAGGTGAAGGATCCGTAGTCGGCGACTTCTGATGACAATCACGACCTGCGGACTAGGGGCCGCCGCGATATTTGTTCCCCCGCGAGTCAAGAGTGAGGTGTTGGACCACTGTGGAAGAATGCAGAAGATTCTCTGAATTGTGAATCTGAATCGCGCGGTTTTCAGAGGAGCTCGCGCTATTCCTGGTCACGCGCACCCTTGAATGATTTGAATGTAGTTCCACCTTTTTAGTGGTTCGGTGCCTTTCACCATTCAGGAATTCGGGTCTATCGTGGTCACGAAAGAGGATGTCCGACTGATTTGTCAGAAGAAGGGTCAAGAACTTCTGCGTTTGTGCATAACGGCTCACGCATGGCCGTCTGTCAGTCAGGCTGACAGCCAGTCTGGCCTGTCAGCTCCCTACTCGCCTGCTTGCATGCAGCAGCCAAGGTCGTTACAACTGCATTGCCCCACAGAACGACAGTCAATCGTGTCTTCATCGGTATCACCCAAGAAGCTACCGGCTTCTGCAGGAGGGACCTTTAATGTCGGTGTCTGTATTCAACGCTACACTCTGCCGTTGTTGTTCTCTGCGTTGTCACGAATGCAGCGCCTGGCTTGCGCTTTGGGCCCAGAACTCGAGCATCACTGTCCTTCGGAGTTTCCGCTAACGCAGCGGAACGCCATCGAAAATATGCCCTCCTGAGACAGTTGCACACTGCCGACTGCCGTTTGTCAAACGAAGGCCTCCGGATTCATTATATCATTGAGCAGCCAGGCGGGTAGGGTAGAAGCTAGCTGGGTCAGCCGGTTATCAAATCTAGGCGTGGACGTACGAAACGACGAACGACAATCCCAAGGCCGTGGGGATAGACAGACGAACAAAACGGACGGATGGAATGACGCGTGGACACACCAACGAGCAACGCAGGCCCCATCTAACATAACTGCGTATCCGATTCCGTTCTGAAGTCATTTCGCCGTCACCCGAGCGTACGCGTACTTCCGAGGGACGGAGCTTGACGCACCAAAACTTTCGCAGTGTCAGAGAAGGATATTGACCAAATAAGGTCCCGCTAGCGACGGCAACCGGTCACCGCCGGGAATGCCGCGGAGGAGCTCTGATGCTCGATTTTGATTTCCCTGCGAAAGCCCAACTTCGGCCGGCGACTCCCAATCGGAGAGCAAGGTGGCAGAATCGCAGAGCTTGGTTTCGATCCGTGATACGACCGAAAAACATGCATTCCGAGTAGTGGATCGATGCTTGAATGATGGATGAAAGGGAATCCCGACGAAGTATCGAGCAGAAATCGAAAATTCCAGTCAAAGATAAGGAACACGTTTGTTTATCACTGAACATTCTGGCTCCCTGCTCTTGGATCATCCTTCGGCTCGCGACCAGCCAGGCGAACCGGGAGGCAGCAGAGCAAGCCATACGAACGAAGCACCGAAAGACATCACTAGCATCAGCCGTGACTGATAAGAGACCGCTCGCTTCTCAGTGGGCCGATAAGGAAAAGAAATAATAAACCCTTCCTTCCACCAGATTTGAGCGAGCAAAATGCGTGTTATGGATTCATCCGACACGAAGTATCGCTCTGTGAAGGCTCATCATTCACAGCAACTTCAAGATCTCACTTTCCGTTTTCCTTCGGCTTCTTCTCGCATTCCCCCGCATCGTCATGCCGTTGGATCACTCAGTTAAGACAGCGATCTGTTGGGTACTTCTTGAAGCGTGGCTTGGACACAGTTTTGATGATCAAAGTTTTTTTTTGTGGGTCCTCGTTGGCTACATCTCTTTCCGCGTTTCACTTTCACCTATGACGATGTTTACCGAGCGATCAAAGGCGACGACGTACTAGTCGATCGATCCGGCGAAAAATAGCCCCATAGAGGTCCCTGGCTTGGTGTCATTCCGATCATTTTCTGGATTCCGACAACAGCTGGGAAGTGGCGTGACGTCATATTGATATGTATCTTCCACAACAAGCACCGATGAAACTCTCAAATCGAACTCCATCGTAGGAGGTGTCGTCAGGGTTGGTCCACGGAGGGAAGCCATCGCCATGGGGGCGAATAAGGACCGTGTGTACACCCAATCAGCTTGTCACCGATGATGTTCGATTCCGTCATTGGAGAACAGCAGCCAAAGGCATACCTTCTATAAGCGTTTTCGTTCATTGAAATCTTGGAAGCTCCGACTGGGGTCGGAGTTGAGCTGCAGAGAGTTAGAGTTGTTCCGAGGTGGCGAGCCTAGAACGGAATCCCGAACTCCAACACCAGCCCCCGATGGCTGGAGTAGTTTGAAGACCAGACTCCAAACCATTGAAGCTCAATCACAGGTTACTATGGTTCGGGTTCAGGTATCGAGCGCGGCTCGTGAAGAATCCGGTATTCTCCTCGCAAAAGGCTGACCTGATGTCACCGATCCTAGTCAGGGATTTTGCCATTTGTCGAGCGAGCTCGGTGTTCCAGCGCGCTCGATTCAGCGCATCCAGGAGACGTGAACGGTTCCTGAGCCACTTGAGTTTCGGACGGAATTTACGCAGTGGCACATCCCACCTCTCGGAGGCTGAGAAACTGACCTAACAACAATTAGAGACGGAGGCAGTCTCCTCATCAAGACATCATCTCAAGACAGACTGTGACATCAAACGGATTTCCAGCTTGCATCTTGCGTGATCCGCAGACGACGATGGCGTACTTCTCGTACGTCACCACGTTCAGCTAGCACACAGCAGGCGCCTGGCTTCGGTCGCTGATCAACACGGTAGGCGCCGCCATGTCGGCTGGACACGGTAGCTGCACCAACGGCAACTGCAGCGAATTCTTCAGCACGACTCGCGGATAGCTTTGATTCTTTCCATCCTACATCGAGAGATATTTATTTTGCTTGAAGCTTCGTCCAAGTCGGCATTGGAACGAGCCGCCAGCGCGGGTTGCGTTCATGCTGTCGCGTCGTCACCGGAACCCCTGACCCACAGAGGAAAAACCACGGGAGCCGAATAAGCAGCATGAGCATCTGGCGAACTAAAAATACTTCACGGTAACTGCTCAGCTCGGAAGGAACTCAACCATTGAGTCGCTGTCTCAGCGACATCAGATCGAAGACAGGCTGAACTTTGAGGTTCTACATATTCCTCATCTCAGCGTCGGTGAGTCTCCTATCATCCTCCCAATCATCGGCTCCTCCGGTCTGTTCGAATTCATCGTCTCATTGAATCATATCTCCGATTCCGAGGTCACAAGCGAACCATCCGTCATCGATTTTCTAGCGAAAATCTCGAACCCCGGTAGGCCAAAGATTCGATTTTTCTTTTGGGTTGATTTTCGAGTTTCCCTACGCATGTGTTCGATCATTCAGTCGCGAGGCGGATGGAAATCATGAAAGTGTCGGTAGGGAGTTCTGCAAGGGTAGAGGAGCACGTCTCCTGGAAAATCATTGAATCGGCTCTTGAGCAGCTGCGAGACTCTCTCCGTGAGGAAGCAGAGCGAGAACGCCCTGAATTCCGTAGGCCCGCACGAATGGTTGACCCATGGCGAAATGCTTAAATAGTTCAAGTTGATCTCCGAAGCACTGATTGGATGTTGAGGCTGCCACACTGGATTGGATTATCGGATCATAGACCTGTTTCCAATGTAGAGGGTTTCCCCTTCTGCATTAAGGCATCGCTTCAGAGCAACTATTCACGCTGCTGCAAGCTGTGAAGCACAGACTCTTCATTCGATTGTCGAGTGGTTGTCGCGTTTTGTTTTCCACGCAAGCTGACCCTCATCTTTCCGAGTCTATACTCCGCAGACTGCGACTTCGGCAGCCTATCGCTAACTATCTCACTTGGGGAAGGCTACCACGGCCACGATTCTCCCCAAGGAAACCTTGATCACCTCTGTTACCGCTTTGCTCGCACGATGGCTTCATCCAGCCTCGGGTAGGGCGAGGATGCGTTAGCGAGGCTACACAATTGTGAAGAAACGAATTGCGGACGAAGCGAGTGTTGACTAGATGTATTTTATTGCATTAGAATTCGAAGCGGTCTTCGATTCGTATTGACTCCGATCGAAAAATGTAACACGTGACAGTTGAATCGATGAATGAGAATTCAATTCGAAAGGTGATCGATCACTTTACTCGTTCGGAGGCCTGCAAAAACATTCAGAATCTCCAACATCGATGGACTTCGCAAATTTCCTCAGCGCCCGCGTCTAATTCAAGCTTCGTGCCGTATTCGATGCTTCAATATGCTTTGGAACGATGTGCGAACAGTCGTGAACATGGAAAGCATTGATGTTATCGGTGATTTTCTTCAAGAAATGCAATACATGGAATCTTGTGACTTAGTTGGCAGTAGAAAGGACCTCGTAACTCTCCATATGAACTCGAGGAGCTCCGATAAAGTATTTCCCATCCGGGCTTCGAGACTCTGGAGAATTCTCTGGTTTTCGAGGCGTCAATATCCGTTTCATCTCTCGGGAGCATACATACGTCTCGTTGCTCGGACCCAATTTTGTTCCGCCATGCTTGTCTCGTCCGGAAGTGCTGAGTTGAAATTAGTGCATACGGCGATATTCTACTCCTTCGCGCGGGTTCACTTCAAAGCCGGAGGCGGGCATTCGAAGAAGAACAAACACAGTAAGGCTGGCAACACCCCATGCGGTATCAGCGATGCTTCTCGTTGCCGTTCGGGGGACAGGGAATTCAAATTTTGGTGTCCAACGTATCGACTTCCGCGGGTCTCCAATACCTATGCTCGGGAACGCATCGCACTTTTTTGCGATTGTGTGCACCAGGCATTTAGTTCCTCTTCGTCGGGCACATGAAACTAGGAGAGGCTCTGCTTATTCCTTGTGCTACACTTGCGAGTGTTCGTTCCCACTTCTCTGGGTAGTTACTCGCCTGGTCATCCCAGTTGACTCGAGGCGTTTTGAAGGCGCTTCATTACTCGGAATCCGGTTAACGATCAGGAAAGAGGTCAGGATCAAAAGCAGCTGAAAATAATATCAATCCCGGTGTTCATCTTCCACTTCAATTCCTTCCCTGAGCAGCTCTTCAGGGCATTACTCTCCGGGATGTATTCACAGCTAATTGCTCTCACCTGTAAGACGAGGGCAAAGACGCAGAGCAGTCCGAGGATGAGCCCATGTTTCATGATGAAATTCTGCAGAACTTCAACGCAACCCTGTGAGATGAGAACCGGTTCAGTGGTGGCTTTCCCCCGAGATCTGGTGTGTGCGTCGTTAAGAATACTATGTCTACGCGAGTCCGTACTTACCTCTTCACTGCGGTACATGTTATAGTATCTATCGTTGTGATAGCAACTGGTTGGTATGGGAACATTTCTGGAAATGTAGTCCATGTCTCCCCTTGCTCCGCAGCAGTGCATCTGGAAGAAATGTCGGGACGGTGGTGAATCGGTAGGTTCGACAACTCGCTTGACCAGCCAACTCAGAGGGTGCAGCCAGTGGCGTACCAAGGGGGGGGGGGGGCAAGGGAGCCATGGCCCCTCCCAAAACTCTCCGACAATATTGGGAGAGGTGTATAAAAGGTGATATAAAAAATCACTTCGATGAACGAAATTGTTCCGCCAAGATTCTGTGTTATCAGGAGAATCTTCGAAAGTTTGGAAACGATGTTGATTTCGTCATGATGAACTCGCCACGATGATGATGACCATCATTATCATCGTAATCAAATCCTCATGGCCTCACGTTTCGTGAAGCGTATTATTTGCGGTAGGTACTGCTCAACGCCGCGCTCCGTTCACAAGCTAGGATGAGAAAACCGTGAAAAACCTCCTCGAATCTTTCATTGCAGGACGATTTAGCGATGAGACCTTGAGGAGCCATCTGAGCTCAACTCCAGAACTCCTCCATCCAGGGTCGCCTCGAGGTCGGCCATCAGTTCAACGAAAGCGGATCGAGAAATTCGAGGTGAACACCATCCCCAAAATTTCTCGGATAGATGGTTGAAACCTCGAGGAAGAGCGGATTGAGACTGGAACCAATCGTAGGAGAGGCATGTGACGTCGTCAGAGTTCATGCGGACGCCACGCCAGCGAGGAGCAGAGAGAACTCGCTTGAGTGACCAACGCCGCGGCAGAATCGCTCCGATGCCTGCGTCACCTTGACGATGCGCCCACACAATACCGATTTATCACGCGACTGAAGAGGAATTTCATTGAAGAATTGACTCGAGAATTTCACACTGTCAGATCGGCGCAAACTTCGTTAATGTTGTGAGACCTGTGTCAGACACTTTCGTGCTGAGCTTTTTCAAGAAGATAGAATCTCGCCGAGGCTCGCTTTAGTCGTTCCTCATTTTTTATTCGGGAATAATCAGCGCGGCCGTAAAACACGAATTCGCCTTGGTCTCCTCAGACTCAATAAATCTCTCGAACCTGGTGCGACGGAGACCGTCTCGAGTACTTCGTGATGTACTGTACTGCGAACATCCGAATTCGCATAGCGTACGGATCAGCCTCGCCTTTTCGCACCTTAAGTGCAGCCTTGAGCCTGCCGAACTTGGTTCTTGCGAAAGATTTCCCCTTCTGGGTGTGAATTGCAGAGTTTTAGCTCAATGCTGTCAAAATTCGCCACACTCGTGGAGGAATGATTCTTCGTACGCGCGAGTTCAGGGTAGCTTCAGGATAGCATCCGATCCGTTATGGGATTTTCCTGTTCCGAGCAGGGTACTGAGCTGAAACTTCCGGAGAGGACGGAACACAAGTCACGGGAGGGAGCTTCTCCAGTAATCGATGAAGGTGAGTTGCGTGGAATTCGTTTCCGACTCGTGTTCTGCTCCACCTCAGAAATCGCTACGACGACGAGAGTTCCTGCGCAGTTGCGATGAATGAACGACACGGCCCGATCAAAGCAGAAAGACCTGAATCGATGCGAGTCCGCTGACGATGGCCTCCCGGGCACGCCATGTCGAGGCGGAGCATCACTAGCCGTAGCTGTTTTGAAATAGTTTTTCAACAACTCTTCCCATACTGTATCGGGCTTGAGCGATAAGTTGTCCCCGTAGTATAATTCTTCGCGAAAGTTCCGCAGCGAATTCAATCCCGAAACGCGTTTAAGACCGGGAGATCTGATGAGCGAACTGTGCTCGAAGGCGGCCTGGAAGTGGGACTCGGGCCGCAGAGCGGGAAACAGCTCAGTGGAGCCGCGCCCACGTAAACAAAAGAGTGAGATCGACGGGAACTCTGTCGGCCTGGGAGCATTTCTCTGACACTTTCGGCCAAATCGTGGTCTTTGATAGAGCGGCCAGAACCCTGACTCATCAACTAAGGCTGCGGAGCTGACAGTGATGTACGGGAGCGTGATTCTGCTGATTCATCCAATGTGTCGGCTAGAAATCCTAGGCTATTCTACTCACCGCATGTTCAATGAAAGTCAACACATTCCGATTGAAGCTCCAGTCGTCATCGTTGTTGTAGATCGCCACTCCAGTAGCATACTGTCGAATCACCCGGCTTATCATCTCATTCAGCCGAGACTCAAGCTGTGGAGAAGAAAATCGACTCAACGAATCAGGTGCAAAACTCGCTCAAGAATATCAGTTTTCCGAAGCCCGGCCTGGGTGTTCTGATGCTCATAGGCATTCAAAGCTCGGGTCGACTGTAGGTTCTCGGCGGCGGAGAGATCGACGAATCCAGAAGTGTTCCAGGGCAAACGAGAGGCAGTCTCAGAAGAAAAATCCATCCTCAGAAAGTGTCTCTCTCGGGAAATCTTGAAGCTTGTATCTTCTTATTTGAGACGTGCATAGAGATTAGAGTAGGAATCTGGCCACGGTTGAAAAGACAGGCGTACTCACGGTGCTTCCTTTTTTGTGATACCAGGCCAGTATGCAAGCCGCAATCTCCAAGATCATCAAACAGATCAGTAGCACAGCGAACTAACGATGAAACTCAGTTAATCACCATTCGGTGCGAAGTCGGAACTCTTCCCGCGACGCGGTACGGAGTCCCAACCCTTCCCGCGTCCGAGGCCGAGGCCCCGAGTCCATCCCTTACGAAATTGTGGAAGAAATTAAACTTACCGACAAGATCATGGGCTTATTCTTGATGCTCACACTGATGCATCCTACAATACCGATCACGAGGATGGCAGCGCCAATCACGATGACGAGGATCGAGGCATTTTGCAGTGGTCCCAAATGCTGAAGAGATTTGAGACCTCTCAGACGGATGTCACTCACGAGGAGTGCTCCCAGAATGATGATCGCCACACCGATGAGCTGCTCAATCAAAATATCGTCGGTTACCGAAGTCCATCATGCATAATCGACACCGAATTCCACCCGACGATCGCTTATCCATTACATTCGCGCGCACGGAATTAGCCGACGCGATCCGTTTAGTCGACATCGGTGCAAATAAGTGGGAACACGGTTTGGCGACGGAGCGACCTGCCGCGTTTACGTCTTGGGAATCGAGAACGGCTCGAGATATCTAGAGCCTGAGTCATTCGTGACACGGTTCATGCAGCCATTTGTAGCCTTTGTTCTAAGGGCGCCATAAGAGCGCCCGAAACCGTCAACACTATCGACGTTGGACTCGCTCAAACCTCGACATCTCGCAGGGTTCCGTTTCGATCGCGCGGAATACAATTCGCATGGCGTCCGCGAATTCCAGAAGCAGAGACATGAGGTTCAAAGACACGTGAAAAATTGAATAATCAGAGTCGGGGAGTTTCCTTTCGAAACCCCAGAAGTAGAACATTACTGACCCACATGATGCAGGTGAGCCCCATGTGGAGGAGCTCGACGCAGCCTGCCCTCGAAGGAGCTCGTTCATAGCTCGTCGCCGGTTTATTGAGAGGTCGGTGCTCCTCTGGCTCTGTAAGCACGACAATATCGATCCATGAAAGTTCCCCCGCTAATCTCACTCTACTTACCAAACATTCCAGATTTCCAAGGTCGAATGAAGTGTGCCTCCCGTCAGCGAGCACCGCACGAATAACCAGTTGACTATTCCAAAGGAGGAACGAGAACACCATCCATAAACCTCGAATTTAGCGAACGTACCTTCTCTTTCCTTCCGGGTAGGCTCGTACATTTCTCCTCTAGCGTGAGGTGGCTTCGTTCTAAGCAATCCTGAATGTTCCTCTTGTTTAGGTGGGTACTCTTCAAAAGAGTCGCCTTCCCTTTCCGACATGGGCGTCTCCAAATTTCCAACGCGATATTCCGCCTAAGCCTTCGTCTACCTGTTGCTGCTGCTCCTTCTCCCAGGAACGCTGCTGACAATCTTGCAGCCGTCCGTTCCGTCGTTGGTAGTTCCTTTGGTCGCCGAGGGAGTACACTCGCCTCACTATGTTCCCAGTCCCGGAACCACAATCGGTCTCACAATCGGGAGTCTCTTACTAGCGCAGGCCGTTAACAGAAAGTCGATGATCATCTGCTGGTACGAGTCCAGTTCGCGCGCGCCGTGGTCGACGGTCGTGACACGCGAAGTGGAATAGCTGAGCCTAGAGCGAGTCCGCACTGCTCAGCGACGATGTTTACGATGTTGCCCGGCTACGAAGTGTAGGAGAGAAGCCAACAAGAGATCCGCCGCTCGCCTACTGGCCTCAGCTAGCTGGAAGCATCGCTCGGAACATTGCGGCGATAGGCTGCGATTTCCAGCGGAATCCTCGGACCAGGGATCATCAGAAAGCGAAATTAATTTAGTCCCGAATTTTGATTATTTTTGAATCAGGCGAGCCTACATTTCGCCCAGATCCAACTTGAGCTGCAGATCTCCGAATCCGCTTCCTCGAACTGCGAGTTATATCTCCCCGATATATATCCGCTGTCCTGTTCCACTACTTCGAAGGCTGCTTGTTCCACTACTTCGAAGGCTGCTTGTTCCACTACTTCGAAGGCTGCTCGTTCCCCCACCTGCAAAATATGCGGCTCCAGGCATCTGCCTCCTTCGACAAGTGAATCAGCTGGAGTTTCGTCTAAGATTGAACGAATAGAATCACATGATATATCTGCGACTCAACTCCATAGATGAGATACCTTTTGCCGGCTGAAAGCTGAGCTCCGAGTTTTTTCGAAGAACAAACGTTGCTTAACCGTCCCGCTGGCACCGTTGTCTTACATCGCTGCCCCGATAATCTGAGGCTGATTGAAATAACAGGTTGGGTTGGGCATTCGACCAGTGGTAATTTTCGCGTGCGCTGGGCTCCGTGAAGGAGCTCTCGTTATTCTGTGTCCGCGAAGTTTCCCCGCTCGCCTCAGAGATTCCTGTTCTACTCTGAATCATGAGAGCAAAAATGTGTTTGCACTCGTAGTTGTGCTACTCGGCTGAGTCAAGCCAAACTGGGACTCCGTCCGGCCTATGTTACTGGAGGCTCCGGACACAAGTTGGCGCTAACGAAAAAGAATCTTTGACCAAAGTCGCCTCGACTTGGAGCCACACCTAGATGAGCAGTAAAATCAACAATACGTCATAAAATCGCTACTCGACGCGAGAAGCTTTTTCCACACTGTGTCATTCTATCGATCGATCTCATAAGAAAACGCGACTCCCGTAAACGACAGCATGACAGCATGCCCGTTCCCGAAGCTGATCCTGGATACTCGTGTTCTGAATCGTGGTGGGGAGCCTCAGTTCGGAAAGCTCAATCCCAAGAGGCGGGTTCAGAGTCCTTGCCATGGGCAGCTCTCGTTAAAAGTCGGACGAGAACTCAGCCCTTCAAGGATCGATTCGTTCAGCACGGGCACGCTATATCCCGAAAGTCGATCTTGGCGACTTTCGTTCGTTTTCGGAAACAATCCATGAGAAGGGAGTCCCTCTCAAAATGAGCTAAGGCACTGATGACGCAGTATCTTACGGACCCACGTCTTGGCTCCTGAAGCAGCTCTTGCTCAAGCAAACCCGATACTTCCCTAAGCGCGTCGCACTCAAGCAGACCGTGCGTTGAGGGAGTCCCAGGTTTCTTAAGAGAATGCCTCTGCAGAAAATCGATGTAGATGTGACGGAAACGCGTAGGAGGGCCTGAAGCGTTCCCGCCACAACTGGTTTTCCGGGACGAGATATTTTCAGTGTGTTGCGCCTACATCGCATCTCCTGCGCGAATTGACTTGAGGCTGCGCCAGGTTAGCCGGCGACAAGTTCGAAAACCGGACAAAACACAAACAACCTCCGATAATGAGTTGCCTTGAGAAGACGGGTCAGTTAACTTTCCTCGAGATGCGAAAGTCACAGGCGCTTTGGAAGTCGTCGCGAGGGACCCGATAGGCCTCGAAAGTGGGATCCGCGGGAAAGCTACTCCATTCACATGGGCAGCTGCTCTAAAATGAGCAAACGGGCTGAAATTTGTATTTCCCAAAGGAATTCAAATGAAACATACCTCTGGATTCTTTCAGCAATGACAGCAGATTGATATCACTGCCTGAGATGAATGAAAATCGAGAATGCTGCCAGAACAGCTGTGAGAGACGTCAAATCCATAGACGCAGGCGGAAGAGAACCAGGAGAGGACGAACGAATTGGTCGAAAGGAAAGAGCGGATATTGATGATCATGGAAATATAACTCTGCTCTCCGAGAAGTCCCATCGGACTGAATGACAGCTCCAGATTGTTTCTGCCGCATTCCCAGAATTTCAAACATGCAAGAGCGAAACTCTCTTCCAAGGTCACTGCTTAACATCCAGTCGCCAGAGGAAAACTTGCGAAGGATACGATCACACATTCTCAGAAGAAATCTCGGGCAGTTTCCTCCAGTTGAATGAATTTGTGTCATTCTGAGACGTTCGAAACTGACTGCAATGACATGTTTGAGCCTCGTCTCCTGGTTTTCAAGTCGGATTCGGCTCCTTTCCACTGACCCTCCGGACGGAAGAAGCTTGAACTCGTCGAAAGTGGGACAGCCCCGTGGATCGGATTCCAGGCCGCCTGCCTCCATACATATCGGAAATCCCCGGGGCTGCAGGAACTAGCTCTATCGTGATGCAATCACTGTTTTCATCTAAAGTTCAGATTATGCTCGCAATGGTGGGATGATGGCTTGGATGTTTTCGGAAACGCCCGGTGCTTGGACCAACGCATCACAGAGCAGGATGGGGAAGAAATGCTATTGCCGAGTAAAACCCGGCGCCTATTCCCTGACTCCCATTCGGAGATCAGCGGCTCCAGGGCCTTCTGGTTACACAGGTACGAGGGAGGCACAGCTCGGGCTGAGCGGCCAAGGAACTGATTCGCTATCGAACTTTTCGCTCGCGATACTGACGTCGCCGTGCATGACGTTCATGAATGGGAAGGAGGAAGTAATACCCTGGCCTCATTTTCCCAGATTTGGATTTCTGAAATATTTATTTTCTGTCTTGTCAACCTCGCTCCGGGTTCTCGGAGCCGTCGCTTCTCTAGTTTTCATCGGAGAGAGGAACCATGAGCCAAGAGATGTCACGAAATAAATTTCGGGCTAGTGTCCAGGCGTTTGCGCCTCGTGGTTCCCCGAAAGAATTCCAAGGTCCTCCCACTGCTTGAGTAGTTTCGGACAAATTGACTCTAATCTCGAGTACGTTTCCTTCTCGATTCTCCGATTCATTGTCTCTGTCAGATGATTCTTCCAGTCGTGAATGGCTCCTTTCCGGATGAAATCTCCGCGGCCGTCTGCAGCAAATGACTCCTTCATTCTCTTGAAAGAAGCCAACTCGGCGACCTGGAAAAACAACAGATGAAAGCGTGGTAATCGAAGTGGATTCTGCAGCGCATGTTTATGTTGTGACGATGTTCACTGATCCTTTGATACACGTTGCTCGGGTTCATCCCTCCCGCGGAACATCCTATCTATTCAATAGCGGGAGTATTGACGAAATCGAGAATGCAGAGATGTTGGGAAACGATGCTGATGAGTTAACGCTCGTCACAGTCGTGAAGCTTGAGCACAGAGAAGACGGGATTAATTCTATTCACCTTCTTTCCTCCTTCTCCCTTGAGCTCCTCTCCCCAGTGACCGCCGATGAAATCTCCTATCCTCGACAGCTCCCGCAGGATGTCTTGTTTCATGTCTTCGTAAGTCAAAAACAGAACGTTCTCCTTCTCGATCATCGGATACCAGGACTCGAGATGCTGCCAGTAGTTGCCGAATTCAAGCTTTCCGTCCATGAAATATCTGAGGACTCAGAAGAGTGTGATTGCAGGTAACCAGCCACGATTCCACGCCAGGGAAAAGCCCTATTGCTTCCCTTTTTGATAAATTAAGGTTGACAGCGAGAGACATTCATTCGACTCACTCGAAATATTCTTCGAAGCCACAGTCGTCGAAGTCATCGATGAGGACGATGGAGTGGTAATAGAAGGAAACGCAGCAGTCTTTCGGATTTCTCACGCAATACACGTACTTCGCATTTGGAGCGTAAGGAGAATGCTCAAAACGAGTGTGGATCTTCAACGCGCCGGGTCGATACATCGTGTCGGCGAGAGCAGTGCCAGAGTATTCCAAGAAGGGGCAATGCTGGGTCCTACGTTTTCAAGGTCATGCATGCATCAAAATTGCTTTGGTGATGATCTCTACTCGAAATCAATGAGACCCAAATCGGGGGCTTGCTCTGAGAATCCGACATCGTCCTGGCTCGGATTCCAACTGGATAATGATGACCCACCTCTCCTCATCATTTCCCGGCTGACGCCCATTGAAGAGGCTGAAGAAAATTTCTTGCAACCAAGTCGTTCCAGATTTCGGATAGGTGACGATGAATATGTCATCTTGAAGTACGAGTGGGGAAAGGCTGAGTCTTCATCCCGAAAATTCACAAGTCAATAACAATCGAAGAGCCCCTGTCAGCTCAGTCTAGTGTCCGAATTCCGGAAGACCGGCTAAGGTAGCTTTCCGTGGAAAGCTTCCCAGCTAAAAGCTCTAACGGTCGGGCTCAATCATCAGGCTCTCGTAGAAACGGGAGCGCGTCAGCTGGGCCGCGGAGTCAAACGGGCCTCGCCGTCAACTGGGCCTCGCCGTCAACCGGGCCTCGTTTACAATTGGACCATAACGTCATAACGTTATATAAACGCTTCAATTGATGTCTGCCGCTTGAACGTCTCAGCTCTCGCTGCTATCAGTCATGTACGACCCCATGATGTATTCGTGCATACATGCGAAGATTGACAGGCTGTGATCAATGACGAATGCATGAACTTTCGGACCCTACTCATGAAACTCACCATCTCGAGGCTGGTACCCTCGAGTTTGTTCCCAATACTTGATAGAGAAGTACCGCGGCGTCACTGGAACTCCATCGAAGGAGACCAGTTTCGGTCTCGTGTATAAGAGCTGAACTTCGTCGCCCAACTTGTCTAAGACTTTTGCCGCGGGAGCCATTCCTCGGTACAGCTCTAGGCTCGAACACAAGGAGATGATTTCACTGGAAGAGAACTCAGGTGATTCTAACGTCTGGCGACGCCGTTCCATCCGTTCCTTGCGAATTGCGACGAATCGTTGTATCTGTATCAGTTCGCCAACAGCAAACACGTACCTTTGTCGATACTTTTGGGCTGTTCAGTCTGGGCTGACGTCCGGAAAATTTCGACCTCTCGATCCACGACAAACGCCTGGGTGCTGCTGGCAGAGGAACGAACGCCGAACTAATCCTCTTGTCGGTTCGTTCGAGCAATGGCGCTGGCAGGCGTCTGTAGACGGAGGCACCTGTCGCGAAAAGCGGTGCACACTTCACTCTCGGTTTCGAGCGCGCTCGAAAAACCAGTAAGCAGAATGACGGAACAGATCCGGGATTTTGTGTATTCCTCTTACGTCCACGGACTCCAGGATTCCTCGAGCGGAATCAGGCCTCCGAATGAGAACGATACCCAAAATGAGATTCAAGAAAAGCTTATGTCACGAAGCGGAGCCAATGTTGGTGAGCAACGGAGGAGATCAAGCAGTGGCTAGTGCTTCCACGAGATAATCTTGTCGTTCTCAGACGAAGCAATTCCCCTGGAAGAGTCGAAGGGAGAGTCGCTTTAAGTAGTCGTCGCAAAAAAAAAAGCCAGGCGGACCCGCGGTTACCCGCTGGAAACTCGCGGTCCGTGGCTGTTCCTGGCAGATGCCCGCAGGAATCGCCACCCTAGGGTCTGCAAACCCATCTCTAACTCCATCATCTATGAAGTGATCACCAAACCTTTTCTTCAATCGCTCATGAAAACCTCATGGAAACGCTCGTGCCCATGGCAACGCACGGAAAGGCGTAGTCGATTTTCCTTCCGAACCGTGCGCATGGCCTCATTGATTGACCGAAGAATCATGGAATCAGCGCGCTCAATCTATAATGTTCGAGTCGCGAAATCAAATCGCGAAACGAAGTTCTAATCCAATACAATTATGCCTCAAGTTCTCAGTGGCCTTGCTAGATATAGTCGTAGTTGGAAGCTTCCCGAGCGATGAGGATGTTGTCCAATGACGACTGCCTCAGTCGTATCCGGTTTCTGCCAATGACAAATTTTAACGGCTGGAATCTCGTCCTGGCTGGACTGAGGAACTATTATCAGGACATCGTAAACTCCTTTGAGCAGTGGGATGCGGGGTCCAACATCTAGATTCGAGTTGAGCTCACTGATGAAGTTCGCAAGCGTGTCCTAATTCCGCCAGAAGAAAGTTGGAGCTGGTCCCTCCGAAAATACTTAGAAATACGACCACGAACCACTGCGAAATACGATGTACTTGTCGATCTCAGCTCTTGGAGAGGGCGTCCCTTGGTCGCGAAGAACTCATACGTGCAGATGTTGTGGCACCTCAGGAAACTTGTGAAAAAGAGGGACACGGAAAAAACCGCCTGTCGACGGTGATTGCTAAGAACAACAAGGGCTCTTCAATTAGCAGGTCTGTCGACGTTATTTGACGGAGCGCGTTCCCTTGTAAGACATATAATCTGGCTGAATCATCACTATGCTACAGCCTTAGCTGCAAGAAACTAGAACAAGAAGTCAGTAGTCAGGTTCAGAGAGACGGGGGCCTGAAAACCGCGGTCCGCGCTCGCGGGCACACCCTCGGAACCGAGGATTGCGGGTATCACCCGCGGTTATAATGCAATGTAGGACGATGCGGAGGAGGATTGCGGGTATCAGCGGCGGGACCGCGACCAGGGAAAACCCGCGGTTTTTCTGCGATGACTAGCAGGCCGATCGGAATGACAGAAGTGCCCGCCGCGGAGGGTTGGAACAATCGAAGTGCTGTACTTTCGTTCGACAGAATACGGTATGTCTGTCATAATAGCCTTTTGCCGTCTTGTCTCCATCATAGGATCTGCTCCGGAAGTCATCTCCAGCATGATTCCCGGAGTCCAGAGGAACATGAGTCAAGCAGTCACCGGCCTGAAGTTTTGGGCCAGTCTGTTTTTTGCGAGTTTTCCGAAAGCGACATGTGCTGATCAGAGCACTTATTGTGATGAAGGCATATGACCCCAGGGGCTTAAGATTGGGGAAGAATATGAACACCGAGGATGGAACAGAGTTTATTTGATATTTCGTCAAATATCGGTTGAGCAAAAGTTCTGTGACGATCTTATCGAGCTCAGCAGAACGCTTCCACGGACCTCCAAGACGTCCCTGCGAGTTCCCTAATATTGCTCACACAATGAAGCCCCCGATTTCACAATCAGGATAAATACTTTCCGGAGCTTTCTTGGAATGGGGAAGTTGACGATGCGAGACATCCGTAGGCTACCTCGACGAAGACGACGGAGTCGCAATCGCAAAGCACCCTCGCTGACTCTTCCTTGAGCTAATAGATCCCATTGTTGCCATGCAGTAATGTTCCGGGATGGATTATTTATGCTCAGATAGCAGAATTTCGGAACAGAGTGAAAGGGTTCCCCGATGCTGACCAGAGGAAATGCTGCTTGTTGTTAAGATTTGAAGTCGCCATTCCGTCCACGCTGAGAAAATGCACCTCACGCCAATGCAGTTTTCATTACGGTCTACGACGGAGAAAAAAAAACTGGTCTCGATTATTCTCAAGGGGATTCGTTTGTTGTCCCCCCTACTGAACAGCTACTTACGAGTCGGTTGCTTACGGTCATGCTCGGGATTTGGCGGCATGACCTTTGGCAGGGTACTGTCACTGTAGCACATCGACGAGGCATAACCTCGATGAGAGCTCGCATGCGTTCATGAGGAACGTAGATTCGATTTTCTCCGTTTTCAAAGACGCAGAAGCCGCCTCCATGTAAACTCATGCTCCTTCAGGCTGCGATGAATCAAGTGAGACGGATGCGGATATATGAGGGTTTCGTTCCGCATTCCGGTTCCATTGAAGCTGCGGGGCGACAGACTTTCCAAACGATTCCATAGTTCTGTCTCCATTGAGTGACGAGACAGACAAACTGAATCTGTAGGTCATGCCATATGTGTTTCGGGCCATGTGTTTTGGGAGGCAATTCCATCTGGGGAAGCTCCCTTCTGTGGGAAAATCTACCCAGGCTTCTCGGAAATGTGTTTTGGACCAATGTCCGGCCGGAAGTGCGACAGCATACCCCGAGAACGCTTTGCGGATCCTTTCGCGACTTCCTTCAACGATGACCACCATAATCTCTCGAAGTCCGGAATCCGCAAAATAAATCCAACTTTAGGGTTTGATATATTGGCCAGGGGTATGCGCGCTCATTGAGCGGCTTTTTTGGGACCGGCGGCCAAGGGGCTTGGTTTTTTTTTCCTTCAGAGGTATCAGGGGGCGGGCCCCGGGGAATCCGTTTGCGGACGCCTCGAACGCAGGCAGTGTGTGACTCGCCCCGTGGGGTATACTCACTAACCCTCCAGAGTGATTCTGGACCGCTCTCCTCTGCTGCACATGAGTCGGGAACTCAGGGCGCACCTGTGGAAATATTGCATCCGAGCATCATGTGAGCGCTTCATTCGATTCTCTTCGTGCCACCTAACTTTTGTTGAGTTGTCAGTCTGTCGATGATCTGCCGGGCGTGTTCGCTGAGGGCACGCCCGAGGCAGGCTGGAATCTCCTGTCGCGTTCTTTTATGAGGGCTTCTTTCTTCTTGAAAAGGCATCCGACTTTACGTGTGATTCCGTTCCAATCGTCCTCGCTTTAGAGCATTTTGGCCACCAAGTCGGGGACAGTGGTCGTCGCCAGAGGTCCCCGTGGACCGGCCAGTGCTGGGCAGCCATCCGCACTCGTGCTCAGAGCTGTACGCGCAGGATGAACTCGGGTTCCACGTTTATCCCATGATTCCAGGAGAAGGACCCCATGGGGAATCTGCTGCGCATCGTTGGCTATACTTGATGACCCGCATGAAGGATGATTCCCGGAAGCCTCTCGTTAGAGGCGGTCTAAACGAGATAACATGAGTCCAATTTGCCCGCCACGCTCCTGCGAAGGCAAGCCGTGGAGCCTGAATGGAAATTAGTGTCCGTTTCCGCTCCGTCGAAGAATCGAGTGCTCGGAATTTTTAGCATATTCACGTGATCCCGAATTGCTATTTCGAAATAGAAGATACGAATGGAAGCCGCTTGGTCCATGAACTTACTCAGGAGCATCAAAGAATCGGACTTCCGTGATTCTCGGGCAAAGACCTCCCGGTGGTGAATGAATCTGAGGAGAGAGCTTCGATCGCTCTCGCCACTGGTGATCGGACCAACACGCTTTGGCCAGCTGTGCAGAGAGACCACAAGAAAGTTGAAGTGAAAAATATTATCTCCACCTTTGAACATTCAAAGTGTCTCACAAGAATCCTCAAAAACAAAAAACATACAGTTGCGCCTCCCTATTGTTGTTCGCTGCACTCGACAAAGGACGAAAATCCGAGCTTGTCGTTTTCGAATTGTGCCTCGCGCGCGGAATCATGGTGTGGAGCAGCCTTGCGCTTTTGTGCAGAGAGGTAGATCTTCCATCGATAGGTATGAGTGATAGTGTCATTCATCCACCTGTGAGGGTGCTTGTTACCCCATGGGCCATCTATGAGCGCGACGCTAGCCCTGAAAAATACTCATGTACATATTAACATCCTCTTCCTTGAACGTCCTCCCTCAGGAAACCATTCCTACTGTGACCTCAATCATCCGAAAGTCACGATTTCTCGATCGAGTCCACATGACAGTGTCTGGTGGGGCCGGTGGATCGGGCTTTCCGAAAATCATGGGTAGGTTCCGATCTTCTCGGTGGCTATGGCTCAAATTTGTAAGCTAACGCAATATGTTCCACCCTAGGAGTCGGCGGGCACGGTGGAAACGTCTACATCGAAGCCTGTTCGAAAGCAAGCCTCACGAAAGTCCTGACCCAGTACCCTGAACGTAAAGTCAAGGCCGGCACTGGTGGTAACAGTGCGCACAATATGCTACTCGGGAAAAACGGATTGGACGTTACTATCCAGGTGCCCCCTGGAGTTTCAGTTGTCGGCCCCGGCAACAAAGTTCTGGGTAATTGCCTCCTTGATTCACTGAGCTCCAACCAGTTCGACTATGTCTGAGCATCCGCTTCGCCAAATTCTCTCGGCTAATCAATCCGTTTTCTCTGCAGCCGAACTTGTCAAGCCCGGTGAAAACCTTCTCGTAGCCGAGGGTGGTGAAGGGGGAAACAGCAAAAATAAATACTGTGGACGGAGGGGAGCTCATATACAAATCAGTCTGCTTCTCAAACTGATCGCAGATATCGGTTTCGTCGGTTTCCCTAATGCGGGCAAATCGACGCTCCTTAGAGCGCTGTCGAGGGCTCGTCCTAAAGTTGCCAACTATCCCTGTGAGTTTGAGATACCTCCCATGAACTCAGAGCCTATACCGGGACACCTATCGAAGAAACATTGAAGAAATCGAGAGCTTCGACCAATAGATTCTGAAGCTCTTTCTAGCTCCTCTAACGTGATTCTGCGACCTCTCAGTCACTACGATAAAGCCGAACATCGGAATCATCGAATACCCGGACTCACGACAAGTATCTCTCGCTGACTTACCTGGACTGGTCGAGGGCGCCCACAAGAATATTGGTTTGGGGCACAGTTTCCTTCGTCACGTGGAAAGGACGAGTCTACTGCTCTTCGTGGTTGACGTCGGAGGGTTTCGTTTGAATCCGGCGAGTACTGAACGCAACGCCTTCGAGACGGTGATGAGTTTGAACAAAGTAAGGTTTGACGAAACTCCCAAGAACTTCTGTTCATGAGTGGTGGTTCTGCCGGCTGCAATCATGGGGTCGGGAAACGAGTATGAACCCCATCAGATACTCCGCGGCTTCCTTACAGGAGCTGGAGTTGTATCGCGAAGACCTCTTGACAAAACCAGCAGTACTTGTTGTGAACAAAATGGATACTGAGGGTGCAACTGAGAAACTTGCTGCACTCAATCGAGATCTGAAGAGCGATGAAAGTTTTGAGAAGCTCGGTGATGATGTGAGGCCGTCCAAGCGAATCGATTTCAGGGAGACGGTCAGTTCAGAGATTCATTATGAGATTCCTCCGTTTTCTCGGGAACCGAAAGACTGGAGTATTCCATCCCAAACTTTCGAAGATGCTGGCTGACGTGTTATGATTTTAACTAACATTATTCATCGTGGGTATTCATATTTAGATCGCCATCGCAGCGAGAGACATGCAGAACACCGAGGTTCTCAAGGAAGCACTCAGGAGACACCTGGACGAGCTGTACGAAGACAAGCTTGCAGCGGCAGATACTCGAATGAACCCCATACGACCGCTGGAATTGAGAGAGCAGTTGGTGTGACGCAGAACTTTGAATATTCTATTATTTTGTGGGAACGTTTCTGTAAATAAAATTGGGTTGATATGCTTTCGGATCGATCCCGAAGAAACAGGTGAACCGTTCGTATCAACGAATACTCGGGCGCGGGGCCTACCATCCAGTATTGACGCATCGTCGTGTGCAGAAAAAACTGCTGCGACAGGGGCTGCTCCTGTCCGAAAATCGAGCTCCCTCCTCATGCGAAATATGAGTATTTCCGGGAATGAAGAACCTAGATGCTCAGCGGCAGGCAATCAGCTAACCCCAAGACCTTGTCACTGCCGAAGCACTGATGCCAACGCACCTTGGGTCTCGTCGCACGCGACTCCTGAAACTGGGCCACTAAGTTTTCCAGGCGGAAAAGCCGTCGGATCGACGCGGCAACTGCAGACGAGGGAAATTTGGACTCATCTGAGAACGCTTTCACCACCCAATTTGTTCTCTAGTACGGCATCCCTGAGAAAACACGGGGGAAAACGCATCGAGCACGAGATTTTGTCGAGAGATCAGCGATTTTCAGGCTGAGACGATCGCTTGTCCTTCTCTAGAGCTCTGAATGGATTCTCGTTCTGCTCAACGGAAAGCGAGCAGGATTCTCATGCGCGCCGAATCATTCCGGTTTGAACTCGGTGCGTTCACTTTTGACGTTTCTCGGCTGCTTGAGCGAAACGATGCAAGAGAAGAGGCAGATTTCGAGCCACCCTAAAAAACGCATAACTCTACCAATCGGCGGATATTGTGATGGGGGAAGACGGCGAACAGGTCGACAATGCATGCGCGAGATGCGGATCATTCGAAGAGATGATGCAACATATAATATTGGAATATAGCGACGCATACTGCACAGACGATTAATACAAGGTTTGCACTAGAAGAGTGCGAAAATGCGGTAAGACGATCTGCAGTAGCTCGGGAATATAAAGGGTGATCCCATTAGACTGTCGACCATACGCAAAACCTGAAGCGGATTAAGAGCAATAATCCTACACCCGAGATTTTAGTTTCGTCAGAAAGAAGTCTGACCGATACGAAATTTTCGTGGATCACGGCAGGGAGCTCAGGAACGGCTTATTACTTACCTGCTCAGCCTCCGATACATGCGTGCCGGGAGAATTAAAATAATGCAAAGGATGCCTCTACTTCGTCGTTCACAGCGGAGCTGAGATCCTGAGCTGGCCACAAACGGTCGAGGATCGCTCAAGGTGAAACATTGTTCCGAGAGAGCTGCTCGAACTCCAAAATAATCATTATTTTCCCGACGGCGATGTCGAACTCGATATTCGGTGGTCCTGGCGTAGACTGGACCCCTTTCAGACAAGATGAATGAAGGAGGAAGACGGATCAGTTCCGGAATAACAGCTTCCGTTAGTGTTTTATTGTTTCTGTCAGCAAGGATCGTCTTGGCATTCAGCCCATCGTACAAAGGGGCATTCGAAGCTACCACTCATCGTTGACTATTTTTCCCTCGCTTCGGAGCGGAACGGATTGCATTTCACAGATTCTCAAAACCTTTAACATTCATTTAGCCGCCGAGTAGTTTGAGCTTCCACCGCAAAGGAACTCCCAGCAGCAGTCTTTTAACGTCATTTCGATGATAATCACATCATCAGTTCTGATTGTCAGAACGTAGAATTGAAACTCAACCGGAGCCGTACATGACTGCTGGTCAAACAGAGTTTCGAATTTTCCGAATAAACAATCGCATTGTTCGTTTACTACTTCGTCATCTGAGAAATCAGAACTCATCTCTGGAATGCCTCATCGTCCCAGATCGTCCTGGGGCCGTCAAGATGTCCATCGATGTCAACCTATCATTGATTAGCGCGTCGTTCAGGCTCTTTCTCCTCACATGGACCACACTGCGCAACCTGGCTGTCGAAGCCGGGTCGAAGAAAGACAACGTTCGAACTAGAAAATCTGTAGAGATTCGGATCACTCGTATTTTTGACTCATCGATTTCTCCGAAGCGAAACGATGCACATTTCAACATTCCATCCATAACTGCCTCCTCATCCTTTTTCTCCCGAACCTTCGAACTGCGGTATTTTCACACCCCGAAGATTACTTTCGTGCACATCTGACTGTCGGAGAGGGCTTTTTCCAGAGATTTCCGTTGATTCTGAACGTCATGAACTTCTGAGCTGACCGATGAGGTCCTGGACAGCGAGGAAAGTTCAGGGCTTTGGGCCCCGGAAGCGAATAATGTCAGAAGTTGGTTATGGCACCTGTTAACAACAGGAAGATTTCAATTAACGATGCGACCCAAGACTGTTTCCGAAGGAGATCAGTGGCCGCTCATTTCGGGGCCTGCGATTGTTAGCATTGCTCGATTCACGGTAGCGGTAAGAAAGTGAAGTTGGAGGGAATGAGTTCGAGGAAAAACGAACACAAGAGGTGTTTGACAATTTGAGATCCGGTTCTCTGGCCGGCATACCAAACCCTCGAAAGATGGAGACACTCACTTGACAGTGATTTCTGTGCAGTTGTGAAGCACCTCTCCATCACAATGCCAGACGGAATTTCGTTTTCTATCACCCGTCGGCACGAATTCGAAGCATAGTGATCGATAGGATCTGACGAAACTGAAGTCGAACTGCAATGAAAAAACATGAGCGTCAGACAGCCCGGAACGCTCACCGTCCGTGTTGATGGTGAGCCAGCTCCACAATGCTTCACGCAACGTATCCTCGACTTAAGTTTGAGAGTCCCAATCTTCAAGAGTAGTAAACTGCTCACGCACCGGATCCTGGCGGAAGCTGTTGCCGATCGCCGCCAGAAACTGCAGAAAATTGAAGCGTGAGCATTCCCGCACCACGCAGAGATCCATTAAGCCGTCGCCCAGGTGAGCCTTAGGCGAAAAGCCGGCCCGAGTTTTCGAGCAGCGGTTGGCTATCAGAGCACAACTGAGGGAGAGCATCTTCCCCTCGTAAACGGTTTCTTGGACACATCGGGCGTGAGGAGGATTCGACGGGGTATTTGCACAGCGTTCACAACTGAAAGGGAAAGCATGAAAGCTCAGCGCCTTATTCGCGTGCAGTTCCAGTGAGGTTGTGGCTGGCTCGATCGTCGAACATTTCCGTTCCAGTTCAATCACCGCCTCGAACCTGAGAGAGGAAGAGAGACCAAGAGGTCTTGTGCGCAGGCCCACGATTCCAGGGGTAGGAACTGGAATTACGAGGAGCGCGACGGGATCGTGAATCGGACCAAACTCACCCTTCCAAGCAGATCGGCATTCGGTTTCGCTCGTCCGAGTCCTCGAGAACCTTCACCCGGAGCTGTCCTGAATACGATTGATTCTTCAAGAATGTCTGCCAACCGGTCCAAGTGTAACGTAACGGGCCCATCCATCTGTACTTCTCCGCGGTTTGAATGTTGTCGCCGAAGAAGCCATAGGACAGAAAACCGGCAAAGTACCGAACTAAGCGACCACCGCTATGGATACTCCCGAGATCGATTTTAATCCGAGACCCTGCAAGGGAGAAAGCTTGAAGTTAGCCGCAGCGATCGAACCGGATGCACGAAACGAGAACCTCCATGAGTTTATTCATTCGTGCCAAGAGCTTTCGAGGGTTTCGAAAACAAACAGTCGCAGGGATCACATGACCGGATCGACCTGATGCGACTTCATCAACATTCATTCGACGACGATATAATGTAGAAATCGACTAGTTCCGTTGCGGTACGGTCGATGCCGATCGCTGAGATGGAACGGCAAAGCTCGGAATCGATCCAGAGTCGCCGGTCCATCCGTTCTCTCATCGGATATCATCCTCAGAGTCCTGAGCAGGATTCTCTGCCACGTCGCACCGATCGAAAGGATTGATCTCCGCTATGCCGCGAGCAGAATGCTCCCATCATGTTCGAAGGGATCGAAGTTATTCCTCCCGAGAAGCAAATAAATATTCAGAGGGAGGCCGAGGAGTGGACGTCGCATGAGTTCCGCTCGTTATGGGTTCCGCAAGATGGAGAAACGAGTACCAAGTAAACTGCGTGTCGGAGGAGACGGGGAACGTGATTCCCCTAACATCTTCCGCTCATCGATGACCTAACCTCATTCTCCTGCGGCGGCTTAACTCCCTGCAGAACGTAGACCTGCGAGCAGCTGAGTAATTTATGCGGCGCAGGTTTATTTTTAGAAGGTGGACGGCTTACGAACTTTCTCCGCGTGGCTTCTGCTCGGCACACGGATCCCTTCTCCACGCGAACTCTTTGGTTCGCACTCTCGTCTTGCCTTTCCGAAAATAGCTCGCAGTGAAACGGCGGAAATCGATTCAGAATTTTTCTCGTCGCCATCCACTGCGACCCGAGTTGAGGGGTGAAGGAGAAGAAGAAGCGCGCAGAGCTCTCTGAACGGGACATCCCATTCAGACGCAGGCTCTTTGATAACGGGGTCATTCAACAGATGATGTCATGGATTGGAGTAGTCACCTATCGCGATGTGCAGAGCGCTCGTCACAGCGCAATTCGTTCCGGTCGTAGTGCAGACGAGGGCATCGGTACTCCCGGCTGGGATGACTCCGACGGGGAAATCTGCAGTGGGCGGGCTCGAATCGATGATGTTGGAGCCCTTGGAATTGCGTTGAGCTAACTGCATGAGACCGTTGATCAGTTCGTTCGCCATACCGTCTCCGCCGACACAGACGATGCTGGAAGGATTGGTTTGCAATTAAACTTATCAGACTCTCGTCTGCGCCTGACAACTTGTGGATTTAGTGACCCTGATGGGGGAGCTCTGAATACCTCCCGGGTCGGTAGATGAGCCGACCTGAAGGACATCCGTGTTCGTTTCCGAGTCGTCAATCAGAAGGTTCCGGATAGTCGACTCGAGCCCTCGATACGGCTCTCACAAAAGCGAGCTTTTTCCGTCTGCGCGGAAAGGCACAGAGAGGTCGCAGCGCCGGCCGGCCGGAGCGACGAGTACAGCAGGCAAACAGCGAGGAGTAAGCAAAGGGTTGTGGAAAAACCCCAGGCGGTGCGCGATTTCTATTCACGGAGAGACTCAACACAGATTGACTTCCATGAAAGGTCCCAAGAAAGCTATTCCCACTTGTTGCTAAGGAGAAAATACGCCCACTCGCAGATCGCTTCCCATGAGCTCGCCATGACTCGCCCCAGCGGGAAATAAGTTAATGAGGATACTCACCCGTCGAATGACGAAATATCTTTCTCTAAGACGTATTCTTTGGAATGCCCAGGGTGAGTCGTGATAACTACAGTGCATTGAACTCCGCACACCAAGAAAACTGGGAGTGCCTGGGGGAAGAAGTGGGAGGTTCTGGATGAGTATTGATTCATTTTAGTTCTTGTCAGAACTCGACGAACCGAATAAATGCCTGCGGGGTTACCTTCTTATAGTAGATACTCCTCGCTTTCTTCTTGCCTCCGAATGGATTGATGAATACAAGGAGCCTTTTCGGTCTGTTCAGCGTTTCAAGCTTGGAGGTAATTTTTTGCACAAAAGTGTCCCGATTGAGTTTGCTTTCGAAACACAGCTGTGATGTCTTCAGTCGGAGCGCAGATCCGCTTTTCGTGGCGTAGTAGACTCTGGCCACACATTCGTCCTGAAGGGGGAGGATTTTGAGATTATCTTTCACTTACGAGACCGGCTGAACTCAAAAACGCCAGACTGGGAACAGGTCAGATCGTATTGAGGAATGTGAGGAAGACTTGCAGCATGCGAGGTGGAATTATTTTGTAGCGTGCCGCCTTGGATTCTGATTCCAGGACAAATTACTCTGCTCGATCGTTTGATGTCCCGGACAGGGTTCGGCAACGTTTCAGCGTCGAGAGCTGCTGACACGCGCTCTCAAAGTTCGGCTTGGCTCCATGGATAGTGCGAATAAAGCCTGGCGGAGCTCAAATTCAAAACAGCGCGTTTGTTTACCAGGAACTAAGAGAAAAGTCCATCTCGGCGGAGATCAGAGGTGCCATCAACAGACAAAAAATACCTCGCTGATCTCAGTGAAACCGAGCTGCATCAAGCGTTTACGTAAGCTTGGCGTATGCTTGGCCCCCTCACGAGCATCAGGTTTAGAACGCGAGCTCGTGCCTCGCAGGAAAGGTCACTTGGTTGCGACGGTCATAATTATGGGAATGCGCTCTCACTGAATTAATTCTTTGTTGAGCTGTAATGAAATATGTTCCCGAGAGCTGCTTCTTGTCGTCAGCCGGAGTGAGCTCACTCATGATAAGTGTCTGCCCGGATCGAAGAAGGAAAGCATTTTCCGGGACCGCGTGTAAGAGACTGTGCAGCTCATAGGGCCACGGAGAACACTCACTGTTGAACTGGTTTTCTCCGACTTCACCATGTTGATTCCGAAAAGTGCGCTCCGGCATTGGGAACACCTCGAAGATGAGTCTTTTCCGATCAGTTGGAAAACGTTCACCGAGCTTCTCGCGTCCGAGGGGTAGGGACAATTGCAATTGCTTGCGGCAAGTAAATGTTTGGACTCAATGAAGATGTCTGAAAGGAGAACAAGTTGAGGGTTAACGGAGGAATAACTGTGCCACAACGAGATAACGGCATTCTGAAGGGAGCAGATACCACTAACTAGGACAGCTTCAGAGACGAATACTCTTGGACTGGTTCAACTGAACGGTTTGCCGACCCTGCAAGCTAGTTACGGAATGCGGACTTCGGAGGAGAAACCTACTGAGATTGAACCTCCTGCTATCCTCGTGTTGCGATCGACACGAGGATTCCAATAAGTCATAAGTCCTCAAAAAACTCTTTCTCGAAATCTAAACCGGAGGAGAATTATCACGATCGTTCCTCTGACGACGCGAAGAAACAAAGCAACCTCTCGTAACGGCCCGTCGAGATCATAAATCTGGGCTCTCCGTGGCACAGACAATCTCTCGGCCTTAACCTATTTCGGGGAGATTCCCATAGGCCTTCCCTATCGCCTACGCGGCGCCCCCCAACCTCAATACGCTGTCCTCAATCCATCTTCCATGTTTCTCGCCCTGGCCTCAATGACCGGCCGCACTGAAGTGGGCCATCTACTCCGCTCGAAACAAATGCCGATGAGCATGCTCACAACACAGCGAGAAGCAACAACTGCCTTTTAACTGCAGCGCACACGGAAGCGTGAAAAGGGAGATTGGAGGGAAAAACGCAGATTTACAGAGTTAGGCCCGGTGGATGCTCATCCACGCACTCATGACTCTCCCACTCAGCCTTGATGAATATGTTTTGACGCTTGATGAAGATGACCTTAACAAACGAGAGAGCTCGCAGTTTATCGTAGTGGAGCTGTGCGCTTCATCCACGTCAAGATGGTACGGTCAACACTCAGACGCGACTATGCTAATCTGAAAATGGATCCTCAAAACGAGCTCCATCGGTGTCCGCAGCATCGGAACGGGACAGGGCGGCGAGGGGGTCCGTCGAAGGTATAAGAGGCCCTCAACGCATCAAAATGCCCGAAGCACCAACAGAGACTAGAGTCATTCACTCTCAACGTTGTATTCAGACATCCTCCACGTATGCATTATCGGATAGCATCCAGAAGAGGCATCTGCAGCCTCTCTTTGAGAGTTTGGTTTCGTTACTCTCCGTTGGAGGGAACATCCCAGCGGCGGGCATCGCACGCCATATATGTTAGCTTCTGATATTTTCTTCTCTACGAAACAGCAACTACGCTGTCAATTCATCATAGATATTCGCTCTGAGCGGACGCGGAGTCGAGCAGAGGGAGACGCATCACATAAGAAATTATTCACGCGCCCTCGGGCTTCGACGGAGAATTTGAGTTTTGGTCTTGAGGCGGGAAGTCTTCAATTACTCAAACATTTGGTTTAGTCTACCTGGGACCTTTGATAACGTGATTCTCGTCAGTGGATATCAGGTAGCCGAATCAGCAGCAGAGATTCAAAGTGAGCGAGTTTATCCACTGAAACCTAATATTCAACGATATGGCGACTAGTTTCGCAAAGGATTTCGGGTCCACCGTTGACTACCTCGATGTAACTCGTTGAGTCCGCTCCGGAATATCTGTGTCCGGAACTTTCGAGGTGACGGTGGTTCATATTATCAATGTTTGTCGATCGGAGAAACGAAAAAACGCCCTCTTTTGCGCATTTGGAATGAACCTCAAACACGATTTATCTGGAATCAGCCATCGGGATCTTGGAATAAAACCCTGCGAGCCCCGTCTCCAAGTTCTAACCTCAGACTAGACTTAGATTCCCTCTTCGCAGTACAAGGATATCGCCACAACGAAACTGTGCAAGAAAGTCAGTCAATAGTAGAATGAGTTGGCATTTCCCTGGATGCAAAAGCGGCAGCACCATCTCAGCCGTGAGCACTGCAACAAAACCCTCAAGTCCAAAGCGGTTCTGCCTATTGGTTTCTTCGTCACCTCATTCCACGTTGAGCCTATTTTGGTCCGCGAAGCTCACGTCATCGGGTTTCCAGGCCGTTCAGGACCAGCCGTCGCCTTCTCTTACGTCAACAAAGGGCCGCTCCAATTTGGCCAGCCACTCAACCCAGCATAAAGCATATAGATGGCCGATACTTGCGAACGCTGAAGTGAGCCTCATGGTCCCGGAACGTACCAATGACGCCCGCCTCCGAAAATACGGTGACTAATTCCGAAACGCTCTCGGCTCGATTTCCCCTTCTTATCTCTTCATTGCCACACAAGCCTTCCGAACGAACGGGATTCAGTGTTATGTTCCTTTCAATCCGTCAGCCATCCGACTGAATCTCTGATCTAGTTGGAAATGAATTCCTCTTCAAAAACCAAGAGTCGCCCAAGGCATCGCTAAACATGCAAGATTAGGTCATCCTCATATGAGTTGAATATTCCGCTAACAGATGAACCCACGATTGCGGAAATCCGCGGCATCCGAGATCGATGGTACATGATATTCAGAAGAATGCCGCTCGAAATCCGCTCGAAATCAAGCAGTTTCGCGCTCGTTGAGGCGAACTCCATGACGGGGTCCGTGAATCATTTGGCTCATAGGCACAGGTCAGTTAGGTTCTGGGATTGATTGAGTGATACCAGAGTCCAGAACGGTATTGAGGGATGAGTTCGGGCAGACCGCATGAGCTGACGGAACTTCGTCTTTCGATATGAGCCCTCTCGTGCTCGCTAGATAGCGTGCTTACTCGACTGGAGTCGAGAACCAATTCAGAGATTTCACTAGCTCCTTCGAGAAAACCACGTCATTATGGCCAATGACGGCAGGTGAATTCAAATGAGATCGGATACGCGTCTTAACGAAACAGCGCCTTAGATAACGACGGCCTTGTTCAAGTAAGCACAGTGGTTGCCCATTCAGATATTCAGGATTCAGAGACTTTTATACAAGGAATATCCATGGAGATCGCATTTTGGTCGCTTAACTCGAACTGCCTGAATCTGTATTTCCATCGGTAACATTGCGTTTGTTCGATTCTTTCAGCAAACGAGATAGGAATAGAGGCAACAGCCAACCCATGGGAGGAACTCCCGTCATCACATAACGGTATTGTTGTACTCGGAATCCGTGTTGGAAGTCATTGTATCTCTGTCCTGCTCCAGAGCACTACGGAACCGAGGCGAATCCCTTTCCCACCTGATTGAGCATCGCAGGGAACTTTTGTTCCGAGTGTCCCGTAGGCCAGAATCGCAACATTCATCCCCGTGGCGCCGCATAGCCCTGACAGGATACCGTTTGAGCGAGTGGATCAGAGCTGGATCTCAAATCGGGATGATATTCATTCATGAGAATGCCGCAAAAGTGTTCCAGCGAACAGAACTTCATCCACAAACAGAAGCCTGTCGGACCGACCAATCCCTTATGGCCACTTGGAAATTTCCACTTCATTGTGCAGTCTGAGAGCTTGCATTGCTCTTGATGGAATCAACGGAAACCGAAGGCCAGCTTCTCGGCCAGAGATGGAAGAGAAACGCTGGAATTGTTCGACGGTCACTTCTAATGATTGTCTCGGCAGCGGGCTGATTTTCGGAGATCAATCCTGGGAGCGTGAAAATATCTCCGTCGCCGCGGCAAGATGATGATCCCTCTCTCTTCCCATCGAAAGGACACTGAACTCGCTGTTGTGAGCAAACTTCAGTGCGATGCCGCGACGTCGAGACAAACACGAAACAAAGTCAAATGAACCTTCGATCGATAACCTTGACCGCATCATGTTGCTATCCAACCATCGAGCTAGACAGCCCCCAGTCGGTCGAGCAGACACCCAACGAAGAAAAAACTCGACTTGAGGCACGCACCGTGGCGCTCTGGCAGATTTTGGCGGACAGCGAATATTCTGTACAATCTTACCACATCAACGACCGATTGGACAGAGGCGAGAGGAGCAGCCATGTTTTCCTTCTATTTCTGACCAAACAAAGTAACTGCTCCAGTCGCAATAGCCACTTTGTTCCGTGCTCCCGATCTCTCTTTCTGTCGCTCTGTACCGATTAATTACATCGATTCATTCCAAGCGTCTCGCAGATAGAGGCGTGCGATAGGGTCCAGATTTCCTCGAATGCAGACTCGACTGCCATTGCCAGTATTTGTCTGTGACACTGATTACAGCTGTATAAGCTGGAACGGTGAAGATCAGGGCCTGGACGCTTCTGGTGGTCGGGTTGAGGTTCAAGGTAAACGTCCAGATGCTGATATTTTCCATCCCAGGACTTTGGCACTAGTGGAGGCTCGCTAATGATTCTTGGTGAACATGGCTCTAGGCCTTTGGCTACTGCCTCACGAAGACAACGTTTTGTTTCCGACAGCACGGGCATGGTCGACCGGCGGACATGAGCTTCGCCAAAGTCGGAGCTACGCGGGAGACACTCCGAGTTGGGATGGAGGGAACGAGAGGAGGAACTCGAGTTGTTTCCTCCAGAAGTTATCCCTTGGAAGTCCCTCGTCGTTCGCGAATGGAACGACAAACGGCATCAAGAACAGGCATCTAGGACTTCAATTACAGGCTGTAGCCCGTCGAGCTCTTTGACAAGGGAGCAACCCGAACACAAGCATTGAACTGAACATGCTCCGACTGAAGCTCGTCTCTCGAAGATCCTTGAAATAGTCCTGAGGGGACATCACGGCAGTACTTTCTTGGTTCTTGTTCTGAAGTTGGCGGTAGCTGACTTCGTTAGCCGAGCCCATAGCCATGGGCTCCGCGACCTCCCCGGTAGATAGAAAGCAGAAGGAAGGGACGTGAAGTAATTCATACTGAGGGACGTTCAGGGTCCCCTCCCCCCTGGGTATTGGCTCCCCCCTCGGGAGATTGAGTCCAAGACTACCAGGGGTCGAGCGTGGGTCAACCTTTCCGCTCAGCTGCGTGAACGCATTTCTCCCACACTTCCCTATTCGAAAAAAAAAGAATGCGGAAATACCATTCCGAATCCGCTGGAAAAAAAATACCCAATGGGTCGAGGCTCCGACGGAGGGCGGTACCGAACTCAGAACGAAATAATCTTGGGGAGTCGAACCGCGTACGATATTTCTCCTGGCTCGACCGTCAACAAGCTGATCCCTGGGGCCGCATCGAATGAGCATATGGGGTCGCGAATGCTGCCTGAGCTTGCAGTGCTCGGGGACTCACTTGGTTCCGCCTTAGCAAACGGATCGATGCCAAATCGTCGGCCCTGCTGTACGGCGAGGTATATTACAGTGGTTTGGTGTGGGGATTTCGAATTGATTGTGGCCAAGTTCTATCGAAATCCGGATGAGAGCCAACTTCGACGTATGTACGGGACAAACACACGATTCTTCAGCGTCTATCGTTGCAAGATTGTCTGCGCACTTGAACGTTTCCTTGGAACGCGTCCATTGTAGCTCTCGTTAAATCTTACCGCCGCCCCCCCTCCTACCCCAAGCCAGATCAGACTGCAGATGTATTGAAAGCTCCCCGATGAGGGGCGTATCCCACAGAATTTTACCATCGTGAGATTTCTCACTGGATCGCGCCGTTGTCCTCAAAAAGTTATCCGAGCTCTTGAGAGCCACGCTGATGCTCACGGGCGAGAGTTTGAGCGGAAAACAGCTCGTGGCGATGACCTCGACCGGTCGCAAAGCGAGCTGTTTGCGTTTACTCAGGAGGGCATGCCGTGCTCGAAGGCTCAGGTGAGCAGCTGCAGAAAATTCATTCGAACCTCCGGATCGTAGCGGACTCAGATTCGAAAATCATCACTACAGCCAGCATGAAACGGAACCGAACCGTCACCAGAAATCATACGTGGAAATTTTTATACGCAGTCTGAAGTTGGGATCTTTCGGGAGCATCGCCAGCACGAGCGGTCGGAGTTGAATCATCATACATCATGGCCGCGAGGTACGAAGTACTTCAGAAAAAAATTGGGTCGTTCAAGACCGTTGACCCAAGCTTCGAAGTATTCCGGCGCTTTCTCTCACGTGAAAGTAATGGAAGAATGATCTAATTGCGGAAAGAGGGCGAGCTGAACATGGACGGAACCACCGATTCCGGGTTCGTGATTCGGGAATGCCAGCCCAGCAGTTCTTCTGAACCCAGCCCGATTCCCTAGGTTTGAGACAGTGATGAGGTTTCGGAAATCCTTGAACTGAGCTCGCGATCAGCAGTCGATAATGATCGGACCCGCGATCTTCGAATGATCCTTCCGTACGGCAGATTCTGCGGCTGAGTTTCTAGGGGGACCGAGTTCCTCCGATGGAGGTTTCAGGACGAAGAGGACATTTCTCTCTTCATTCTCAGCTTCTGAGATCCCTCAGTCGGACTCAAAAAGGGTCGTTCAGAGATTTTTTAGATCCGAATCGGCTTGAATCGAATTTTATCGAGATTAAACATCGCCAACGGATCGGTTCGAACGCTACCGCTTGTTCATATTCGTTTGAATTTCTTAAAGACAAAAAAAAATACTCTCAAGCCCGAAAGCGAATGTCACAGCGTAAATGAACATATGGTCCCGTCTGTCTGTCGGCAACTCACAGCCTGCCCGTTCGCGTGTGGCGGCGAGCGAGAGTGGGATGATACTTATTTTGCCGTATTTTCCTCATCCTGTTGTCGTATTGAGCATCGATGACGTGCCGACTGACTTGATGTTATAAATTGTATCTTCGCGTGGTTTGTAAGGGCTCTCGGATCGAGAGACGGTAAACAAAAACCGCTCCGACAACCGGGAAGTCAAGATCTAGGTGCATTCTTGTGAGCATCGCAGCCTAGCGCATCTGGAAAACACGTCGAGGGTGGGCATCGCGGTAGATGGGGTGGCACCGCGACTCAAGAGATTCTTGGGAACGATGACGAGCTTCTCTCGAATGAAGGCGAAAGCCAAGCCCGGGCATGATTCGAGGTTTGGCCACTCCGATTTCAAGCTCCGCGCATGCGGGGGGGCTCAGCGAAATAGTGAAGGTGACTAATGCGCTGCTTCAGCGATGTAATCTACTCTTTTTAAACCAAACCTTGGGCTTCAAGTAGCTCGGCCGTCGAGGTCGTTCGCGAACCGCAGCGAGGAACGCAAGCGAAGAGCACATCAGCTATGTTGGAGCTCACACGCGCCGAGGGCGCCCCGAAGTCAGCTCTATGCGAGGATAATCCTGGCGCGCGTTCCGCCGCTGCAGGAAAACTCAATCAGAGTAATCAGAACATCGCGTGTTCCAAAAGGTCATTCCAGCACACAGTCGTCCTCGATGCCGCTTACTCGAAGACGTGAATTATCTCGAAACATTCGGGCGTGAGAATGCCAAGTGCTGCGTATTTATTTCTCAGGAGCGGACGCTGAACTTATTTTCTGACTGAATTGCAGCGCTACATCGGACTAGGCGATCGATCATCGGCATGCGTCAAGGGCGATGTAAGTTTCCAGGTGAACGCGTCGCTTGGGGAAGTGCTTCCGGAAAACTTAATGTGATAAAGAGCTGTCTGTCCAGAATCTCATAAATATCCGAATCGACAACGCGCATCCTCAGAATCTCTGTTGGGAGTCGGGACGGTTTCGCTATTGCCTCCTGAGTTCCGCTAACCTCGTGCGTCTCACCGGTCTCCAAAGAGTTTCGATCAGGCTTGGGTTCTCACGGGATTCATTCCGATCGGTCAGAACGAGAGACTCGGTCGGTATAGGAAGGCTTGTGAGCTTGTCGGGAGTCAGTCAGGCCCCTATCACCACCGAAGCTCTCTTTATAAGCACGATTCCGAGGCCCGAAGATTTTGAGAGAGTCGACTCGTGGTGGAGTTTCGCGGAACCCAGAATGGAGACCTTTGACATGACGATCCCTCAATACGTGGTTTTATGAGCTCATTATTATGAGCGATACGTGGCCGGAAAGTTCCTCAAAATCGACTCAAGTTCACAAAATGCATTCTCTTCTTATCGCAGCAGTGCAATCAGTTGCGTGAGTCGCCCAGCGGAGCTTGACATTCACTTGGAAACTCACTGATTGCTGATCAGAAAATTTGAATAGATTATTGCTGTCGACAATGAAGTCTTGATATTTCATTCGATCCCGTCGCATGAAAACGGCATTAGGCTCGCGGAGAATTCGCCTTCAAGAGCCGCGTACGAACCACACTTTCGCTGCCGTCGACGACGTCGGACCCGGAGGAAGTCATGAATTTCAACTAACAAATACATTCTAATTTGGATTCTCGATGGCTGAACAGTCCGGTATTATGCCGCTAAGCATTCAGGTGCAAGGAGCTCTCAATCAAGGTGGGCATCATCGATCCTCGAACTTAGCGGTATGCGAGCGAAATATGTGCATTCAAGAGAGAAACTTTGATCGCAAGGCTCCAACTAGGAACAGGACGTTCGCTTCCCAGAATTGTGTAGCCCTGCCGCGTACTTTCGAAACTACGGCGAATCAGTTGAGGAATCGTTGAACCCTGTTTTCATTTCACGCGTCTCGATTGAGCGTTTATCGATCAAGGCAGCCTGTTCCGACCAGAGCCCGAGGGAGATAGCACACCACACAGCTGACAGCACCAAAGTTCGGTCGCAGCTGACTTGCATCTCTCCTCTGTGATGTTCAGCAATGCAAACTGATCCTATTCTGCTTATGCACCAGAACACACGACGATCTCGGAACAAGCGTGGATCCTCGAAGGAAAATGCCGCCAGCTTGCAACGGACGGCTAACGACCTGACAGATGTGCGGAAACGTTCCCGAGCAAATTTCCGAATTTCCAAGCAAAAACTTCCTTACTCTCGAGCCTCAACTGGGCTTTATGCTCGTTTTGCATAGATTTGCGGCTGAATAGCGCGCGAGCTCAACGTGCTGGAGACTCACCTCGATCAGCTTCGTTCGAAATCTCAAGCCCATGCTCCCGGAGAGTGGCGAAAGCCGGTTTGCCTCGAACAAGAAGTTTCCAGCTCTTTTCCGGAACTCCCATTGCACAGCCTATGCGAGTGACGAGGCTTCACCAGATGCACATCGCTTGCACTGTTGCAAGATTGCGAGAATTCCCGTTATTGACGATAAAAGCAACGCGAAGAGAGGTGTCGTAGCCCCGCCAGCATGGGGTCTCGAGACCAACTGACACTAAAACCCACTCCGGGCTGGGAAAGAAGCTTCCTCTCGGTCCTCTCCCAGCAACGCGCGCTGAACAACAAACACCACGAGCTATCGAAAGCTGGTAGCTCCACCTATGGCTGCTGAGGGAATCAGCTCCATCGTTCCAAACTAGCAAATCTTCCGACCAGGAACCACACAAGACGTGGACTGATCGCGCACATGTCGTATCAGACGGCTCTGTAACGAGATCCGGGACCGATTAGCTGAGATATCGAGTCCGTGAGATTCGGGGCGACGCTCGAAGCCTCCCCCTTGTTCTTGTCGTGCAAGACTCCGTCCTTTGTTTGCGGATCAACAAATTATCAGAATATCAGAGAATCCCCGAGATCAAGAATGTTCTCATCATGGTTCTAGTCGCAGTCGGAATACGCGTCTGTTAATTTTTGCCGCTCGCTAGGCATTCAGACCCAACGCTTCGACCCCAAACTTGAGGCCGACGGAACAACTTCTGTTTCTGTAGTCGGGTCCAATCCCCCCGGCAATAGACGCACCGGGGCTTCATCTCGCCGTCGGCTCAGTTCAGACTCGGAGAGAGGCAGAAGCCGAGAAAACAGCAACTCGTGCGGCTTGTGCGAGGGTTCCGCAAGGATGGAGGGGACGATGTTGTTCTCCGCCAACTCAAGAACACCATTGGTCGGCAGCGTTTCACGTCGTCTGCTATCCGATTTGCGCTGCTCTAAGCTGTTTCCCTTCTCTAGAAAATTCATCCGCTCGCGTGCTTCGCAACCGACTTTGAGTGCCCTCAGATCTGTGTGGACACGAGCTCGGAGGTCTCCAGCGAACGGACTGTAGGACGGGCAGATCAATCCTCGATTCTCGTCTGAAGTGATCGGTGCGCCGAGAGCGCTCTATTCGGTTCAATATTGCGTCGGCACGGACGTTTTGAGCATCGGACGCAACAACCCCGATAGTAGCTGCGACGGAAAGGCGATAGCCGGAGAAGAACATTGCTTCCCTTTCCCGGTTCTATCCAAGCATCCAGCTAATCATAGCGGACTGACTAGTGATCCACGTTTTCTTCCTCTCTTCCTGATGCCGATACTCTGTCCGAAAGCTCCTTCCTTTCGAGTGTCTGAACATCAGTGACTATTCCATGCAGTGCTCTAGTTGAGAACGGCTGTACCGGTAAGCAACTGGAGAAGATCCGAGTTTGGTGCGTACGTGACGATTGATGTTGAAGCAAACAACCTGTGCAAAGTTTGTCAGCCCGCCTCGGCATGCAGCTACCTGTTTGAAAAAAACACGGTTGTCTCGTGAAGGACTGGTGTTTATTCAGCTGGATGAGAGGCTACACTAAAATCAGAGAAGACCACACGAGGCCCACGATGGTAAGATGTCGAACATCCGAAAACAGCTCCGGTGTTTGTGTGGTAGCTCCGTGCCGTTGCACAACAAATCCCACCAACAGCTGTTAGCTAATTCGGAGAGGGTCTGGATCCAGAGCCGTACGACGATAATTTTTCCTTGATGCGGGGTCAAGTGATTGGAGCAGGACGAGTACTCGATGTCTTTCCACGTCGTTGCACGCGATAGTTAAACTCTCCTCTTTCGTTGAGAGACAGGTGACCATGGCGACCTCTTGAATAACGTATTAGGAGCTAACGGCAACAGTCTATTGCAGAATCGTCTCAAAGCTCTGCAGAACCTTCCTGATGATTCGATAGAGCGTTATAGTCGTCAGATTTTGTTGTCTGAGATGGGTGTCGAAGGGATGCATAAATTGGCAGCCGCCAGTGTATTGATTGTCGGCGCGGGAGGTCTCGGATGTCCTGCTGCCATGTACTTAGCAACTTCTGGAATCGGAACGATCGGTGAGTGGAGAAAAATTGTTTTACAACTTCCTCAAGTCGTCTCATGTCGCCTTAGATGTAACCTGATAGAGCTGGTCGAACCAACTCGTAGAGAAAATTCCGGGCTGAAGCGTTGGGCAGAATCCTGAGCTATCCGATTTTATTTTACTTCCCGACGAGGGCTGCATGGGATGCTGGTCGCTCTGCGGGGAAGTTTTGCTTTATAGTTTCTTCTTTTACGTTCAAGGTATCGTCGAGTACGACACCGTGGACCTGTCGAACTTGCACAGACAGATCGGCCATCGGGAAGCGTCGATCGGTACCAGCAAGGCGAGAAGTCTCGTGGACACTCTGAAATCGCTCAACTCGACGATAAATTACATTACTTTCGAAACAGCATTCACGGGGAACAACGCCAAGGAAATCGTCAGAGGGTATGCCCCATGTCTTCGGCTCTTGCACCATCCCATATTCATACGGAACTTCGATCACTTCAGACCTCCACATCCTTCTCGAGTTCCCCGCTCGTGATTCCCTCGGATTAATCTGCTCTGATTTTCAGTTTCGATGTGGTCGTCGACGCCACCGACAACGTGTCAACAAGATACTTACTGAACGATGTTTGTGTGCTTCTGGATAAACCCTTGGTGTCAGGGTCGGCTCTGCGCTGGGAAGGACAGCTGACGGTTTATAATCATAAAGGGGGGCCTTGCTACAGATGCGTATTCCCGAAACCGCCTCCACCCGAGACGGTTACTAACTGCTCGGATGGAGGCGTTTTGGGACCAGTGACTGGCGTGATAGGCTCGATGCAAGCTCTAGAAGCCATAAAAGTCGTACTGGACGAAGAAGGTTGGTGTGGGCTAGTGAATCCCGTTCGGTACTCTCATCCTCTCCTCAACTCACCATGGAACGCGGTTCAAGTGTTCCTCGAGTTGATTTATTCTGTCGCTTCCCAACGTTGTGCAGATTACTAAAGCATCGTTTTGTACCTGGACAGGAGTTCTCAGTGGCCGTCTTCTCATGTTTGATGGCTTGTCCGGAAGTCCCCGGACATTCCGTCTTCGTGATAGAGACCCCCGATGTGCAGTTTGCGGAAACGACCCGACAGTCCGCGACCTGATCGACTACGACGCTTTTTGTGGATCGACCGCTTGTGACAAGACTCCCACCCTCAAAATTCTCTCCCCTCAGGACAGATACACTCCCGAGGTGAGTATGCCTACCCGAGAGAAGCTTCCAGAAACGCTCACTCGTCCGGTGGCGGTCCGAAGTGAAATCTCGATATCTATCTACAAAGTTTTCCTCCTTGTCCCCAGGAGTTCAAGGAAAGATTGCTCAACGATGCTTATGTTCACATCATTGACGTCCGTCCCTCGGAGGAGTTCGCAGTGTGCCACATACCCGATTCCCTGAACCTGCCTTATGAAGAGCTGAAAGCGAGTCCGAGTTCTCTCTACGAAGGTCTGCAGGATGTTATTGTTGTTTGTCGACGAGGTAACGAGTCTCAACTTGCTGTTAAAATGCTCAAAGACCTCGGGGTAACTGCTAAAGATGTTGTCGGAGGTCTGAACGCTTGGAGCCGGTTGCCTGGAGTTTCGTTCCCCTCCTATTGAGGAACCACGGACGGAGTGAAGGAAACCTGTGTGAGTGAGTTGGCCTATTGTTTTGTGATGGTCTTCGCGGAGGAAAGCGGGCGTTTCCCAAAACCGTTGAAATAGCCCGTGTTCAGTGACTCGAATAAACTATTGAAAATATGAATTGGCTCTTCATCCCAGCACGATTGTCATTTCAGTTCGAGTGTCCGACTCGAGCGACTTCTCGAGCGGTTCGATTCCTACGATTTCTGGTGCTGACCACTGCTCAAGGTCTTGCGCTGACAGCTGTTTCGGCGGTTTCCATTATATTCATGCGTATAGCTCCGACACAAGCTGAGGCCGAGTTTTCAGGCTTCTGGTGCTGGATGCTTTTCCTGAAGTATCCAACCTACTTCGTCAGCCTTTCGGGCTACCTCCGTCGCTTGTCGCTCCTCGGTGGCGCTTGTGGTTTCGCTTTTCGTTCCTCCGCAAGAACATTGGGTATCTCCACTGACTTCTTGTTCTAATGTTTCATTTGTAGTCTCGAAATCAGATGCTATCAGCTTGCTTGTCAGCATTTGACGCTCTAGTGCTTTGAGTTGGGATTCTGGACGATTCGGTGTACCGAGTCCGATGATGGTTTTCGTCATCTGAAATGCTCCCATTATTTTTTGTCGTTTCCAGTTCATATAATGAATGTCTTCCTGTACAATGGAGCCTCCGAGGTATTTCCACCTACGGCCATACTTGACTCCATCTCCATCAACGACCTTTGCGAATGAACTGGAAGACTTCGCCGTTGAACTCTGAAGTTTTTGAACTCTTGAGCGGTGGGAGTTTTTTTGTCCTCGGGAACACTCCGCTCTTGACCCGGTTAGCTTCGGTCATGGGACGAGCGTTCTGCCAGTTTTCAGCAATATACTTCGGAACCTTGAAGTCTCCGAGTCTGAAACCGCCGGGCTGCAGATGGTTGATTCCACCAGCCAGACTCCTGTGTTCGCATTTGAGCAATCTCCGACGCCGATTTGTGGCCGCCGCAGATATGCATAACGAAAAAATCAACTATCATGACCGAGCATCCTGTTCTTTGAAGGAACTATCGCTCATCTCTCTCGACGTGCTCGTTATCGATTCGGAGGAGCGACGGAAAAAAGAAACGCTCGTGATTGAGTTTGAGCTTCGTTCAATAATGGTTCACCGAGACATTCAGACAGTTTATGAAGAAATCACTTCAAATCTCTTGAACAATCAATGCGTAGAGTCCACCATGAATTGCTCAAAATGTTGATAGACCTCTTATTCCGGCACAAACATGATCGAATAAAAAGTTGACGAGAAAGACTATTTAACGTAGGAACACTAATCCGAGGTTATCAAAAATGATTCCTGCAGCTTCGACTGTTTGTTAACGGTCTACGTGCTTCCTGCGGCCACGTGAGCATCCGAGGGCGCCAAAGTTGCTGGAATAGAGCCTGGATCCGCAGGTTCCGAAGTTCTAGATGATCCGTCGTCGAACGACGAGTGTAGAGGTGATTCGTCTCCGGAGACCGGCGACTTCTGGGTAACCGAGGCTCCAAGCGAGCCCTCTGTCGTTTGCTCTGCAGGTATCGAGTCCCTGCGAGGTTCACTTATTGGTTCTGCGGATGCTTCTGCCGGAATCGAGGCTCGGTCGATATGTTCAGCTGCACCTCCACGTTCCTCGGGTATCGAGGATCTCGGCGATTCCGCTGGGGCGAGGGACTCTACCGGAATGAGCGGTCTCTGTGAAATTGCTGTTGAAGCTTGAGGATCTTCAGAGACGGAAGACCTCGGCGATTCATCTGTTTGGACAGTGGGCTCTTCTGCAACCTCCGGGTTTCCAAGAGGGAGGGCTTCAATTGAGTTCTTTGTATCCGGATCCAGAATCGCTGCCGAGTCCTTCGACGAGGTTTCCGCTTCCTCCGGATTCGAGGCTCTCGGGGATTCGTCCATTGGAGTCGGAGCTCCCGCCGCGGGCGGAACTTCTGGATGACCTCCGTGAGAGGATGTTTCTGTATTTGTGTCCGGGACTGCTGACACCCCTGGCTCCGTCGAAATCCTCTCTGAGGCTTGGAATGTATCCTGGTCGTCGCTCCTCAGCTCTTCGTCGCTGTGAGCGATTTCGCTGGAAACCACTTCCTGTAACAAACTCTTGGTCATGAGAGAGATCAGCTTTCACTCGGGGAGATCGGGAGTATACCATCTTCTTTACTGAATGCTTGTCAGTGCTTCAAACGAGTGCTTTCACCTGAGGAGTTTCGTGTCGGATTCTCCGGAGCTCCGCGAGCAGCCAGCTCTCCCTCTCTTTCCTTAGGTGGACCGAATCTATGCCGTTGACGTCGTCCGGGATGTCCCGCGTGGACATCTTGCCTTGATTTCGGGGACTCATTCAGTCATCTCGACTCGTGAGGG